>JAOTOM010001437.1:0-68668 GCA_034440615.1 Ashinkailepas kermadecensis | reverse complement strand
CTGGTCAGTGACCAGTACTTAGTCAGTGGTCAGTGGCCAGTACTTAGTCAGTGGCCAGTGGCAACACCGCTGCTGCCACTCCCATTCGCCCTCGTACAGGATCTGATTTGTGCTTTGTAATCCTGGATGTGGAGAGGAAAATTGTTCGGTCATCAAATAAGGAGAGACGCCCAAACGTAAAATAATAAATTTCCAAACCTCTGATCACAATTTCAGCTTCCATCATCTAGTGGATCTGGAGCGCTTGATCGCAGAGCAGTTCATTGTCAAACAGTACCATTGACTTTCCGAATGAAAAAACAGTGATATAATTTTCTGGAGAGGATAATCGAAAAATGTCAGTAAATATAAAAATATCACCTAACTAACCTAACAACATAGCCCAGCCTAATCTAACCTAACCTAACACCTACCCTGCCCTCACAATGTAATAAATGCTTAGCAGCCGGAAGATGTTTATTCCATCCACCGCAAGATGGCACTGATGACATTCCGTCATTCAGCCGTCAAGGTCGACCACCCACGACGTTGAAAGCGATCGTCCCCGCAGGTGTGCAGTGCGAGTTAATGTGCAATGGGACACTCATC
The DNA here is from genome assembly GCA_034440615.1 of Ashinkailepas kermadecensis. Classification (NCBI taxonomy): domain Eukaryota; kingdom Metazoa; phylum Arthropoda; class Thecostraca; family Neolepadidae; genus Ashinkailepas; species Ashinkailepas kermadecensis. Next base: position 68,080 of record JAOTOM010001437.1, on the reverse strand, counting down.
CGGGCGGGATGAGTATTGAAGACCTCGTTTACGACGTCGGAACAACAGAGGCATGGATACTTGTCAAGAAGGACACCGTGGATAACAGTTTCTCTGGTGTCAACAAGGATGACGCAAAAAAAATGTCGCGAGCTGAAAAATACGCATTTCCCGCGGGAATGAATGGTCCAATCTTCTTAATCACGTCCAGAAACGTGTTTCTACAATGTTTCATACAGTTCCATGAAAGGGAACGACTTCATTGATCCCCTCCTCCCGCTGTGGCAGAGGGCGTTGGAGCAACTACCATTATCTCAAAAGATTTCGCACCAATATTTGGCGGAAAGCATACGCTTCCAGTGGTTCTTGCCCACTTAATTCGTGTTTTAGTATTACCGTATTCATGGGCGCTAAATGATCGCATATTTTGGTCGAGGCGCCCTAAAACCTAAATAACTAACTATTGCTATATTATTCACCCGAACTTCAACACTTTCAAGGCTTTGTAAACAGCGATACATCCCAACATAACATGCGTAGTACCAACTGGCCTCCCCACATAATGGCCCTCTCGTCGTTTGGTATGATGTTCGCACGACTAAGTGAAGACGACCGTTGTGGCTAGACGCCATCTCCTGCGCCGTGGTTTCCTCATGCTGCCGTTTGTTTTGTCTCTCTGGGACTTCCAGTGCATTCTTAACAAAGATGGTTGTCTGACCGTGATCAGCAGTCGGTTTCCCGCGTGCTTACACGATTGTTCGGCGCAGGTGGTGGACGAGAATACGAAGCAGGCGGCGGTCGTGGATCCGGTGGATCCCGAGTCGGTGCTCTCAGCTGTCAATGAGGAGGGAGTTCAGCTGACTACGGTTCTCACCACCCACCACCACTGGTAAGTGCGCTCGGCTGTCGATGAGTTGGTGCGCTCGGCTGTTGATGATGATACTCCCATGTGGGCCCATCTTCCTCTCCTGTGGGCTGTGCTGCCACGTACGCTACTCCTGGCATCGGCGTGTTCCCGTGTGTGTCCCCTCCAGTCGGCAGTACTGCCACGTGTGCCCCCTCCAGTTGGCCGTACTCCCATGTGTGCCCCCCACCCAGTCTGCCGTGTTCCCATGTGTGCCCCTCTCCAGTCGGCCGTACCCCCATGTGTGCCCACGCTGTCAGCCGTACTCCCAGGTGTGCCCATCTCCAGTTGGCAGTACTCCCATGTGTCCCCTCCAGTCAGCAATGCTCCCACTTGTGCCCCGGCCGTGTTCCCACGCTCCCTGCACGGCCGTCCGCAGGGACCACGCGGGCGGTAACGAGAAGCTGGCGCGGCTGGTGCCCGACCTGGCCGTGCTGGGCGGAGACGACCGGATCGGCGCGCTGACCCGCAAGGTCGGCCACGGAGACACTCTGACCGTGGGCGACCTCAAGGTCAGTGGCGCCGACAGGACGACTGTGGCGGTAGGCCGGTCCCTCACCACTCCCGTGAGACGAGCCGACTTGTGCGGCGGGTAGCGCGAGCTGGGATTACGGCTGAAAACATGATCTTATCCTGGATGTTTGTCATCCAGTATTATCGCTGTCCGGAAAATAATCCGCTCCTTTTCGCCAAAAACTGAGTGGTTGTGTTTAAAACGACTGCAAACCTGGGACTAGGAAGGAGGCACATGAAGGAGTTCTGTATCTCAGAAACATAAAAAAAATATTATCTCCGGATTGGAATGACCGACATTTTTCAGCTCTACATCCAGGACTCCAAAGCACAAATCCAACTCTGACCACGCCTGTGATCTTCCTGCCGACCGGGACGAGGTTGGGTGTAGATACGCGAGTTGGTCTCGGCTCCGGTGTGATGGGTCGGCGAGATTGGTGTCGTGCTGTGAGGGATAGACAAGTTGATTTTTGGTGACCTCCAGCTTGGAGGGTGGATCTGGGGCCGCTGATTGCTTCACCCTACGATTTGATATATCACCTGAGTCCTACCGTGCTGCAGTGTGATCAATGCTGTCTCCAGCTGATGGTTGTGTGTGTGTTGGTTGGTTTTTGGTTTTACGACACGTCGACCGTTGAGTCATGTAGCGTCGCCAATCTCTCACGCCGATTGGTCGCGGGCGAAGAGTAGCGACAGGTGAGACTCGAACCCACAACCTTTCGATTGTGAGACGAGCATCTTATTCGATGCTATTCGATGCGATTGTGAGACGAGCATCATGTGTGTGTGTTTGTGTAGCCAGGTGGAGTGTCTCTTCACACTGATGGTTGTGTGTGTGCGTGGCCAGGTGGAGTGTCTCTTCACACCATGGTGGTTGTGTGTGTGGCCAGGTGGAGTGTCTCTTCACACCATGGTGGTTGTGTGTGTGGCCAGGTGGAGTGTCTCTTCACACCGTGATGGTTGTGTGTGTGACCAGGTGGAGTGTCTCTTCACACCGTGATGGTTGTGTGTGGCCAGGTGGAGTGTCTCTTCACACCGTGATGGTTGTGTGTGTGGCCATCTGGAGTGTCTTCACACCGTGATGGTTGTGTGTGTGACCAGGTGGAGTGTCTCCTCACACCGTGTCACACCACCGGCCACATCTGCTACGTGGTCCGAGACGGGACGGACCAGCCTGCTATAGTATTCACAGGTCAGTCTGCCTACCCGTCTATCCGATGGGTCGCCTTCATTGTGTTGTTCATTTCGGTCGATAGGTCGTTAGCTTTCAGGACAGTATTCTGCAGTCCTTTTCCCCGTGTTGAGCGTTGGGATCACTGATATTACTCACCCGTCAGATGTCGCGAATGAATTGGGTCGTTTTACCTTAGGACGCAGTGAAGGCGGAAGCACTGGTCCAGAGTTTTTGAGGTTTAGGTCGCGTTGCGAGAGGAACTCTATTGACTTTACCACTTCTGAATCACTAGACTACAACTTACCGTCTACAATGACTGAATTATCATCTGCGATTGACATTTTGAGATATGGAGCTGAGGGGCCGGATAAGATCCATAATGCTATGCTGAAGCGGCTCCCTCCTGAGGGGTTGGAAGCTCTGCTGGCGACCTATAACCGGATGTGGGAAGCAGGCATTTTCCTGGAGTGTTGGCGTAAGGCAATTATAGTCCATATTCAAAAACCCATGAAGAACGGATTACTGCCATCACATTTCCGCCCAATTTCGCTGACTTCTTCATTGAACAAATTGATGGAGAAAATGGTGAACGTCAGGCACATCTGATATTTAGAACACAATAATTTCTTCGCAAATGAAATGTGGTGTGATTCCTCGCAAATGAAGTTAGACGAAACAGAGGTACCATTGATCATAATTTACTTTTAGATGCATCGATCCGTGCATCTTTTGGCACTCAAGAGTTTTAGTCCCACAGACTCTTTAATGAATATCTTACGTCGCTTGACTATTAGATGAAGCGGGAAAAGTCGTTCACTTCTGCTGGATTCCTAGTCACGCAGGTATCGCAGTGAACGAACGAGCCGACAGCGCTGCAAGGCGAGCAGCACAGACTGCCTTGCGCAGAGTACTCCCAACCCCGGCCAGGGACCACCACCCAGGGATCTTTGCTTCTCTGGCAAGCGAGCTGGGGCGAACTTGCGTCGAACAAATTACGGACAACAAAGCCATCTCGCTGCCAGTAGCTCTCGTGTTCGCCTAGGACAAGGCTAGATGAGGTGACGCTGTGCCGTCGACGTATAGGACATACTTACGTCACCCATTCTTACGTACCGAACGGTGAGAATAATCCACTGTGTTCTGCGGTGCAGTGCTAGCCGTTCGCCACGTTTTAATTTCATGCCCGAGGTTTTGCCTGGATTGTCGACGTCATTTCGGGAGTGACCAGGCTCACTCCCAACTAGCAGTTCTAGGTGATCAATCATAGGTCGTTAAATCCGGGAAAGATCTTCACCCTCCTATCTGCTGTGAAATTTTGTTCTGTCTACCCGGGGCGCTAACATCAAAAATGTACCAGGAAATATACCAGTAGCACAGGGGGTGTCGTGTATCAACGGTTTAAACAATTAACTGTCACGTGCTCCAAATGTCCGTATAGTTGGCGCGCCCTTAAGCCCAAATATTTAATGAAAAGGTCGGTAGCCATCCTTTAACCAATGTGACGCGCATTCGTTACAAAGATGCAGGGAAGGCTCTCCCCACCGCTGCGGCGTTGCGGTAGGGAATCCTCGGATATAGAGAAACCGGTGTATATTCCCTTGAGAATGTATTTTATTGGTTGGTTATTGGTTGTACGACAGACCGTTGATTTTTGTAGCGTCGCCCACCCGTTGGTCGCGGGCGAAGAGTAGCGACAGGTGAGACTCGAATCCACAACCTTTCGATTGTGAGACGAGCATCTTACCCCTAGACCACTCGTCCCCAATGTATTTTATTAGTATTAAAAGTTATTTTTGTTCGTCGGAACCCGGCCAAATGTGAACTTTCCATGCGAACCGCCCACTGCTATCAATATCTGTTGTGGAGACAATGGACACGCCAGGTTCCGCTGACATCACCTCTGTCGCAGATGAGCCAGTCGCTTGACCTGCCATTAAAAGTGTCCTGATAAGGTGGCGGCCTATTGCAGGTGATATGATGACGTGACCTCCCTGTGGAGGACGCTCCGTTGACCTGTCGTAGGTGTGCTGATGACCCGATCTCTGTGAGGATGCCTGGCAACACCACCTCTGTTGCAGGTGTGTTGACGGCTCGACCTCCCTGTTGTGGATGCGTTAGTGGTCCGAGCTCTGTTGCAGGAGTTGGTGACCTGACCTCTGTCGCATGTGCGCTGGCGACTTCATCTCCCTGTGAAGGATGCCAGTGACCTGGCCTCTGTTGCAGGTGGGCTGGGAGCCTGACCTTCGTGTTGTCGATGCTCCGGTGACCTGACGTCTGTTGCAGGAGATACGATGTTCCAAGCGGGCTGCGGTCGGTTTGTAGAGGGCACCGCAGATCACATGTACTCCGCTCTGGTGGAGAAGCTCTGCGTGCTCCCCGACAATACGGTGAGATCGTTTGACTTGCCAAAACATCTGACCACTACCTGGCGTGAAGTCTAGGGGTAGGGGCCGTCTCCCAGCCGAAAGGTTGTGGGTTCGAGTCCTCCCGTCGCTACTCTTCGCCCGCGACCAATCGGTGTGAGAGATTGGCGACGCCATGTGACCCAGCAGTCGACGCGTCGTGAAGCCAATAACCACCGCCTGGATGTAGCTTGTAGAGGTGCCGATTTCTCCAGTGATCTGGCCAGATGTGTGATGTGTGATCATATCAAGGAAATGTGCTCCACTCAGATGACAAGAGTATGCTATGTCTGTAGTGGTCGTGTCGCCGTCAATAGCTGATGGACGTTTAATTTTCGGACAATCGTAATAACACGCCGACCGTGCCGGCAGCAAGTGTTCTGCGGTCACGAGTACACCCTCCAGAACATCCAGTTCGCCACGCACGTGGAGCCCGACAACCAGGACATCAAAGAGCGTGCGGAGTGGGCGCATGCCAAGAGGGCGAAGGAGGAGCCGACGGTGCCGTCCACCATCGGTATGTGGTGACGGTGACGGCGGTGGCGGTGGGTATCGGCTTTTCAGCCTAATAATATAAGAGATAAGGTAATTATCAGTCTTAGGCTTGAGTCGTAACCTTAGCTGATCTAGCCGATTGGTTGGTCGTTTGGGCTGAAGGACGCATGAAATGCTAATGGTTATATCGTGCCCATTAGCCGACCTGCGCTGACCCCCATTCGGTCTCGATTTGACAGGTCTGGAGAAGAAGATCAACCCGTTCTGCCGCGTGCACGCGACACAGGTGCAGGCGCACACGGGCACCTCAGAGCCGCTGGCTACCATGGCGGCACTCCGCACCGAAAAGGACAACTTCAAGTCCAAGAAGTAGGCAGGAGTGGCACTGGGCCTGCGCCCCAGCTGCGCCTGCGCCCGCACGATATCATGCCTTAACTGGTGCTATTTCCGTGGCGCCGGATGAGATTATCAGCGATGAAGTCGCTGCGTGAACAGTCCGAACCATTCCCCTCGGTCGCGCGCCGAACCAGTACACGGGGACTCATTTAGCCGTTTGTATGCGTTCAGTACGCGGGCGTGCGGAGGCGGACCGCCAGGACCGACCCTGTGGCAAGCAGTCATTCCGTCGCCGGCCGGCCCGCCCGCCCGCCCGCCCGCCGGCACAGTATCACAGCGCAACAGCCAATCCGGCCAACGTCCGACGGCGGCCAGCCAGTGGGAGCGGCCGCAGCTCCGACCCGCCGGCCAACCAGCGCGCGACTCGACGCCCGAGCAGCCAATGACCGTCCGCCGAACAACCCGAATGGCGACGCCTAGCGAAGCCATCAGAGGCCAATGGGAATACCGTTACGAGCCGGACGACCTATCAAACACACAGTCGGCAGCCAATGGCAGGCCAGCTTAGCAGCAGAGCACCAATCGGCGACACCGAACACAACGGAAGCGATATGGTGGGTGGGGGGGGTGACAATGGCCGAGACTAGCTGTAGGTGCGCAGACTTTGGAGTCGCTCCCGCGACGTGGCGAGGCAGTACGCGCCGGCCAGAGCCAGGCCGATGCCGCCGCCCATCAAACACCGCTTCAGGCCGGCTGTGGAGGTCAGGTTAGGTCAGATCAGATCGGACGGATGTACACTGCTTCTGATCGAATAAATATCACGTCATGCTTCCGTTAGACACCGCTTCAGACCGGCTACGAAAGTCAGATCCGGTCAGACACATTCCAGGTTGGCTGCGGAGGTCATGTTAGGTCAGAGCTCCTGCAAGCCAGCTGTATAAGTGAGATTAGGTCACACTCCTGCAGGCTGACTGTGGAGGCTACGTCTGATCATATAGATCAGGTCCAGAGACGTCACCTGGGCTGTGGCGAGCTTGGAGCTCACTTGGGGACTTGTACAGCAGGCCGGTGACATCACCTGGGCTGTGGCGAGCTCACCTGAGGATTTGTACAGCAGGCCGGTGACGTCACCTGGGCTGTGGCGAGCTCAGAGCTCACCTGATGACTTGTACAGCAGGCCGGTTACGCCACCTGGGCTGTGGCGAGCTCACCTGAGGATTTATACAGAATGCCGGTGACGTCACCTTGGCCGTGACGAGCTCACCTGAGGACTTGTACAGCAGGCCGGTGACGTCACCTTGGCCGTGACGAGCTCACCTGAGGACTTATACAGAAGGCCGGTGACGTCACCTGGGCTGTGGCGAGCTCACCTGAGGACTTGTACAGCAGGCCGGTGACGTCACCTGGGCTGTGGCGAGCTCACCTGAGGACTTGTACAGCAGGCCGGTGACGTCACCTTGGCCGTGACGAGCTCACCTGAGGACTTATACAGAAGGCCGGTGACGTCACCTTGGCCGTGACGAGCTCACCTGAGGACTTATACAGAAGGCCGGTGACGTCACCTTGGCTGTGGCGAGCTCACCTGAGGACTTGTACAGCAGGCCGGTGACGGTGCCCGCCGTCAGGGTGTTGAGCTCGTCGTCGGTGGTGCGAATCCAGCCGAGCAGCACGCCCGTCGAGAAGTACATGACGGCCATCACGCCCACCGTGTTTGCCGACGCCGCGCCGCGCTTCATCACGTAGTTGATCATCCTGAAAAGGAGCGACGCGGGTGAGGTTCGAACTCAGCCAAACGGCTTTGCTGTTCGGGCTGCTCAAGCTGTGGGGACCGCGATATAGTATAAGATTAGTTGCTGCCACAGGGTTCAAAACAACACATTTTTCGCATCCATGTGACTAAGCACCAGAGGCGCTGCCAAGGGGGTCGCACCAAACGGGAGGTCGGGGGTCGGACCTTGTTAAAGAGCTATTTGGGCTTTGGGGCGCTTCGACCAGGCTAGATTACATCCCCTTAGCAACCAAAAATGCACGACGAAACCATAAATTTTGAGATTCTCACCACACAAAACCCTGAATTTTTGGCGCACCGCAAGCTTTCTCCGTTTCTTATATTTTTTTGGGATGCCCTCCCCCCACCCCGGAAAATCCTGGCTGCGCTACTGTCAAGCACATCGCACCACTCAAGTTTTGTTTTGTTAAATAAGGCTAGGCGCTTCAACTGGAGAAATTTGACCAGGTGTGACGACGGGGACAGCTTGAAGCAGCCCTAGCTGTCCTGCTAAAAAGAGCATATATTTTACAATAGGGATACAAACACGTAGCCGAAACATTGCCGGTTAGTACAAACGCTACTTTTTCAGGCAATAGGAGGTGATACAGTTTTCCGGGGTCTATTCAAGGTGTCATTTTCCTGAACGTAACGGATGACGGGCTCCATTTTGTGAGATTAACTTGGGGCGGCAGATGACCTTTTTGATGGCCAGTTCCCTCGAGAGCAGTTTTTATCTAATGTACGCCCTAGGCCCAATCACTAAGCTCGGAGCTGATCGGAGGGGTGGCAAATAAATTACTGAGGGGGCCAGAGTCCCCCTCCCCTAGCGTGTACAAAATGCCACACACGTCACATGGAGTTCAGCCTTCAAACGTGCGTGGCCTTTTATCATCTCCCCTAGCGCAGTCAGGATTGCTGCTACGAGGGCTCCAGTTGTGATGCGTAATCCTGGATGACAAGAGGGTAATGTGTGGGTGGTCTAATACGGAGAGGGTATTCTTCAAACACGCCCTGCTTAGCAATAGGACCCTGGTTCATAAAGCCACCCCAGGAAGAATTTGGACTAAAGTTATCCTTTTAAATTGAGGATTTTCACGTTTAATCGCTGCCTGGATGAAACCACCGATGTACGATTTGACATTCGACACGTGTGTTAAGCGTGAAATGGGACTGAAATATTGACCTTGTTTTGGAAACTCCCGAAATGGTGCCAGAGGACAATGTTCTTGCACCTATGGGTAAGATGGAATATCTAATTCAGTATTAACTAGCATATTAATTCCCGAGTAGCGCACGGACAAAAAAGAGCAGGTGAGATCAAATTAAGTCAATGACACCAAATAACCTTGGATAGGTTAATAACATGTGTAAACAATTAACTTCAGTAGTACAGCACCCTACCACATCCACCATTGGCCTTTTCGTGTCAATAAATGAGATCAACTGCGGATAATTTTTTTTTTTAATTTTATACTTTTTTTTTTTTTTTTTTTTTTTTTTTTTTTTTTTTAGTAAATATTATATTTTTTTTTTTTTTTTCCGGGGGGGGGGGGGTTTTTTTTTTCTAGGGTTAATGTAAAGCGCTGAGCCTCAGTTTTTTTTTTTTCCTGGGAAAAAAAAAAATAATGGTTTTTAATTTAATTTTTTTTTTTATTTAAAAAAATAACAAATGGGCTATATATGGGCCCCCTCCACAAAAACTTTAAATTTATTTTTTTTTGCTATTTTCAGGGCCCAGAGCTCCCCCCTATATTAGGGGGATAATTTGGCAATTTTGGAATTCGCATGTGTCCATCGGGGGATATATATTTCAGACAATTTTAAGCATTTTTCCAATATATATTCTGTTTCGATCTTCCAAAAAAAAAATTAACAGGGCCAAATTACTTTTTCGTGTCCGGCGCCGCTCGGCGCGGGGCGCAGGCACGGCGCCATAAGGGCGGCCGGCCCACCGCCCGGCGGCTGAAAATCGCCTCTATCGGCAGCGCGGCGGCTAACACTGCACGGATACCCGGCACGTAGCCAGGATTTTGCTCAGGGATGGGGCCACGGCCCAAAACACCGGCGAAATGGGTCGCCAATTCACGCTTTTGCTACCGGAGAGGGGGGGCGGTTTGCTCTCTGAGGGTTTTGAAACAAGTCTTTCCATGCAACGATACATTTTTCGGTAAAACTAACATTTTCGAGCGGAAAAATCAATTTTGGCAGCTAAAAGGCTTAAATTAGATCGTTCGGGGGGGCAAGGCCCTGTGACTCCCCGGGTAGGTCACTCACCGGCGCGCTGTACGCTATTATATTCAGTAGGTACTCAATGACCGTGACAAAAGGTAAATTGAGTGTGCAGTAAATATCGTTAAATTACCTGTAAAAGTTAATCCCTTTTAAGCATCATCCGTTGATGAACGTTATCCGATCTCCTCTTCCGATCCGATTGCACCTTGAAAACTCCGCTTGACTGTGCCTAACCTGTTTCTCTTACCTTGCAGTTGGTGACACCTGGTCCTGGTCCTGGTGTGCGACACTGATGAATTTCGCTTAAACCGAAGACGGCCGCGATGCCGCCCAAAACCAGAGCAATGTCTGGCGGGATCGATCCCGATGTCGTGTTCCCGGCAGTTCCAAAGTTCATCCCGGCATCGCAACTCCCCACTCTCAAAAGTGTGATTGGCGTCCTCCGGCATATCACCACTGCCAAGACACCACACGAAAAGGCGGTGAGGGAGGTGAGCAAGCTGGTAGCCGCCAAATGGTTTCACGACACCGTCTACTGTATCTCACTGAACGGCGTGGTCCGAAGGATGGACAAGCTGTGGAAAACTTTCCGCGAGGGACGGAAGAGGATCGCCACTGGACAGGGCGGAAAGCCCGTTAACGAGTTTAAAGAGCTGGCGGAGCAGGCCGACAAGTTATTTGACATTAGAGCGGACACTGCGCTCCAAGAGGAAAAATGCAAAGCCGAGTGGGAGTCAACATGTCTCAGTCCGAGCAAAAATACTACGATGACCAGAAGACGGAGAGACAGATGCACTGCGACAGAGGAGTTGATCCTGTTTGGTACCAAGCAGTGATGAGGAAGGAGAGGGCGCGGGGAGAGAGGAGCGGTACAGACAGGAAAGGGACCAGCAGTTCCAGTTCAAGGACATTGCCGAAATAGAGGACATGCTGTCGGCCGAAGGGAATATCGTGTCGGCCTCGTCGACGAGTGCGGACGTGACCCCGGAGAAAGTGACCCCTCAGGCGGCAGACAGTGGCAGGAAAAAGAGGAAGCTGTTCGTGTCAGAGTTAGAGGAGAGCGAGATGGAGGAGATTCCAGCCAGGTTGGCACACGTACGGGACAGCGAGCGGAAGGTCCGGGACTCACTCTACCTCACAGTGGGGAACCTGGTGGGGAGGGGATGTCGTTGAACGAGGCCTGTGTGGCGGTGGTCGAGGTGGGGAACGGTTTGTTCGAGCGGAAATGGAAGCTGCCGGCGGAGGATTCAGAGCTGTTTGACCTGGACACTCTGCCTACGAAGGCCAGCATTCGTCCCAAGCTCAACTTGATTGAGGCGGAGGCCCTGTCTCTCGCCGTGTCAGAGGTCAGCCATGCCAAGGAGGGTGGTCGGACAATCACTGCCGCAATCGACTCCACGACAAAGCGCAGAGTCGGAAAGTTCGCCACACAGGGGATCCACGTCGGGAGAAACGTTCCCATCCCGCTCCCGCTAATGGGGATCGCTGGGAGTCCACCGACGAAATCGCGCTGCAGATCGACTGCGGTATGGAGATTCTGGCGGCTGTCAAGGGAAGACCGCTAAGGAGGTGTACAGTCTCATTGACGTGCACATGACTGACAGCACGGTACACAATAAGGGGTTCGCGGCCGTGCTGGCCGAGATGTACGACCTCGACAAGCAGGCCGGCCAGATTTTCTGCGGCTCCCACACCACGCTCGGGTTCTCCAACGCCCTCAACAAGAAAGTGGCTGCAATTGAGGCTGACATGAAGGTGGATCAGGTGCTGAGCAAATTCATGGTGGGAATGGAGCTTGACAGCAAGCACAGGAGCCTGGCCGGCCAGGCACTCGACATGGTGCTGAAGCTGATTGCGCCGGAGTACTCCCACAAGGCCTGGAACTGCAATCAGCTCTACAGGAACTTCCTGGAGCAGAAGCAGGTGGAACTGGTCCTCTTCAGCTACAAGGATCAGCGTTTCGGCTGCTTGTCCCGGGCGGCCGGCGTACTCCTCTTCAACCTGCCGCACATCGAGATGTTCCTCTCCCAGAACCCACACATCAGCAACCGACTCGCCTGCCTGGTGAGAGAACTGCTGGAGCTTCCCTACCTCAGGGTGGTGTTTGCTGTGTTCGCCGCGGTGGGCGTCCATGTCATCGAGCCCTTTTACTGCATGACAATCGACAGCCAGTCGACCCACTCGAGTCTCAAGACGTTCTACACCCAGCTCCACTCCGACCTGGGCAAGGTGGCAGACGACAGGTTCTTCGCCCTGGAGAACCCCCAGTTCGAGTCTGTCAGTGAGGAGATGTTTGGCGGAGTGGTGGCCAGCTATGGTGAGTCTGTGGTCGGTGCCATCAGGGAGGCGGCCGCTGAGAATATGGATGACGCCGTCGACCTCCTCAACATCTGCCTGCCGGAGCTGCAGACCGTGCTGGCCCGGCAAAGGAGGGACTACGGCCTGGCAGAGGAATTCCCTGCTGAGTTCCCCGTGTTCGAGCAGGCAGCGAACATTGACGACACCCCGGTGAACAATCTAGCGATGGAGAGGCAGTGCGGAACGGTGGACTACCGGCTGAAGAAGCTGCAGACTCTGCCGGCAGTCAGCCGGTCCATGGTCCTAGCCCGGGCGAAGGAACTGCGGGAGGGAAAGAGTCTGAGTTCCGATCATACAAGCTGCAGGTGGCGAAAAAAACAGGAGGTGGAGCTGGAGTGGTCGGAAAAGACAAGAGAAGTTCGCTCAGGGTGCGGGGGCGACAGTTGGCCGCCCAGACGAAGGAGAGGAAAAGACTGGACCTGCTGGACCTGCTTAAGGCGGATGGTGGGCCCTTCACAGACGCCGAGCAGGTCCAGACGTACCTCGCCAGACCGGAACTGGAAGAGAAGGCGAAGCAGCAGAGGCTGAAAAAAGAGCTACAGTTCGCCAGAGAGAGCTCAACAACGCTACCCAGGGTGGATCCGCTCTTCCGCATCCAAGTCACCCTGCCAAACAACAGGAGGCGGGACAAGACCTCCAAGGAGTTTGGAGACTCCCTGATGGCCTTCCTGGGCAAGAAGGCCGAGTCCGCGGCCATGGAGTACAGGCTGTTCAAGTCCTCGCTACGGAAGTTCAACCCGGAGAGCGACCGCAGCAACGTCAACAACTGAGTGCTGACCCTGCCGTTTGCTGCCGTTTGCCGTTTGCGTTTGCTGTGAAATGTTTTGTTGTTTGCTGTTTTGCTGTTCAGTCCTCCCTCCAGAAATTCAACCTGCCGACCGCAGAAACGTTAACAAAAGAGTGCTGAACCTGTTGTTTGCTGTGAAATTTTTGTTGCTTGCTGTTTGATGTTTTGCTGTTCAAGTTCTCCCTCCGGACATTCGACACGGAGAGCGACCGCAGAAACGTCAAAAACTGAGTGCTGAACCTGTTGTTTGCTGTGAAATGTTTTGTTGCTTCCTGTTTGATGTTTTGCTGTTCAAGTTCTCCCTCTGGACATTCAACCCGGAGAGCGACCGTAGAAACGTCAACAACTGAGTGCTGAACCTGTTGTTTGCTGTGAAATGACGACGGCGGAAGCTGCTCAAATACAAGGGTTGAATTTTTATTAGAAAGTAGTTATGTAGGTGTGAAATTCATCGACATTTACTAATGCATGGTTACCGTTACAAGCGCCTTTGTATTTAAACAGCGGTTCCATATCACGGGCTATATCACGGGCGTCATTCGTGAAGCTACAGGTCCTATTTTCATTTAGCCAGGGTTCAGGTTAATCACGTTCTAGGTCACTTAACGAGGCGTTTCAAGCTAAGCCCGAAATAAGGCTAAACACGAAAAGTTATTGAACGTTTGAGATCATTTAACAATCGAAACACAACATACATATATTGGAAAGGCACTTCAGTTGTTTAAATTATTCATCACAAATAGAAGCTTTCTCAGTTGGAATTTTTATGCAGACTTCACCCTTACCTGAATGACCGGTGGCCGCAGCGCTATTGAGCGTCATATGTACGACCCGCACAGGCCTCGATAGGCTAATACACTCTATTTATCCTTTTGTCAAAATCAGTGAGTACCCAGCACCTACATGCAAGATCCCGCACAACGTACTGGAGCATCACCAGCCGCCGCGCTACCGATAGAGGCGATTTTTGAGCCGCCGGGCGGTGGGCCGGCCGCCCTTATGGCGCCGTGCCTGCGCCCCGCGCCGAGCGGCGCCGGACACGAAAAAGTAATTTGGCCCTAGTAGGGTTTTTTGGAAGATCGAAACAGAATATATATTGGAAAAATGCTTAAAATTGTCTGAAATATATATCCCCCGATGGACACATGCGAATTCCAAAATTGCCAAATTATCCTCCCCCTACCTATATCGGCCAACTTCGTCCACTTCGACGCTGCGTCTGTTCACAGAAACATGTCAACAGACTTATTGGTTCTCGCGATCCAAAAACACGTCTGACGACTTGTGTAACGTGGGATATATAAATGTCAACGGACAGTTTATTGGTTCTCGCAATCCCAAAATATATCGGATGCCTTGTGCAGCATCACGTGGGTCACAATAAACACGAGCAGCCGCCATCTGCTTCAAACCGAACCAGCTCACTGAACGTTGCCGGCCCACCGACTCTGACGCGTGCAACATTAGACTCGACGCACCCACCAAACATTGCACGTGTCCCGGCAGTACAAGCAAAACAGCACGCGAGCTCAGGTGAATTGCCGATACGTGGGCACAGATCGGTCGGTGCCCGTGTGGATGTGCCGTTAGCTAACTACTGGGACTCATGCTAACCATTGGTTTAACTAACTATTGGGATAACTAACTATTGGGATCCGTGTCGGATTCGCGCCGCAACTATTCGCGTCGGCCATATCATTGATCAGATTACGGCCATATATTTAAATATTACCAAATTATGGAAGCATTTTCAGGAATAATGTAGCAAGCACTCCTTTCATGTTGGTGTGTAAATGGCATGAAATGCGATGTATCAAATGAAGTGAAAAGCCCACCTCTATGTATAATCGAGCACACATCGACCAGCATGCCTGGATATATTGGCACACTAGCAGTAGTCCTAACCGTTGGGGCATCGTATGCGCTCCCTGTCGTAACCTCCGCACGACTGCACAAGATGGTGTGACGTCAAACGTGCGAGGCATCAAGGGCATCGCGATAGCTCGCTTCTGCATACCAGATAGCAATAGGAAGCATAGCAGAAGCCAATTAGTCGACAGTGTGACTTCCTCCTTCCTTGACTCACGCTGTGACGATGGCGAATGTCGCAGTCCCGGTTTAATCGTATTTAGGTTGTTGTTATTGGGGTTTAGAGGCGCATCACCTGCATAGATTATACAGCTCTCATAACTTCGTCAGTCGAACCAGATGTAAAAGTATCGGGGCGTCCAGTAAATGAGAGGACTGGGGGTGCTATCAACATGCGATCACATTTAATGTTGAAGACATTTTGCGATATCAGAAAATGCTTGGTGTCCGGAATTCGGATTTCGATGTAAAACCGGAACTGCGAGATGAACAACTAAAGACAATTTAACTGGAACTGAGGGAATGGTCAGACCATCGTCACCGCATAAGTCGCGACTGTTGCTGTGTGTGGCTTTACGACGCACTGAGTAGCAGCTGAGGCCACATGGAGTCGCCTGCCTCTCACCCTGGCAGAAAGGGCGGGCACCGCGTGGAGTCGGACCCCGCACCTCTGGTCTGTGGTTCGACTCCCCGCGGTATCGCAGGTGGTCATTTTGACAACTCATTTTCTCAGCTATCTACTGTGTGCGGCGGACGGCGCCAATATCGAGTCCGGTGTGGCGGACGGCGTCCACGTGGACTCACTGCGTGCGGTGGAGGGCGCTCGTGTGGGCTCCCAATATGGACGCCCGTATTGACTCACTGTGTGCGGCGGACAGCGCTAATGTAGGCTCCCATATTGACTCACTGTGTGCGGCGGACGGCGCTAGTGTAGGCTCCCATATTGACTCACTGTGTGCGGCGGACGGCGCTAATGTAGGCTCCCATATTGACTCACTGTGTGCGGCGGACGGCGCTAGTGTAGGCTCCCATATTGACTCACTGTGTGCGGCGGACGGCGCTAATGTAGGCTCCCATATTGACTCACTGTGTGCGTCGGACGGCGCTAGTGTAGGCTCCCATATTGACTCACTGTGTGCGGCGGACGGCGCTAGTGTAGGCTCCCATATTGACTCACTGTGTGCGGCGGACGGGGCTAATGTAGGCTCCCATATTGACTCACTGTGTGCGGCGGACGGCGCTAATGTAGGCTCCCATATTGACTCACTGTGTGCGGCGGACGGCGCTAGTGTAGGCTCCCATATTGACTCACTGTGTGCGGCGGACGGCGCCAGTGTAGGCTCCCATATTGACTCACTGTGTGCGGCGGACGGCGCTAGTGTAGGCTCCCATATTGACTCACTGTGTGCGGCGGACGGCGCCCGTGTGGCCGGCCAGCTGGGTGTCCCGGATGCCGTTGAAGAGGCCGATGGTTCCGCCGTACAATCCTCCGCTGAGACAGCCGCCTGGGGACCAGCGACAAGTGATGGCGGTGGATTTATGCTCGTTATACTTGGTTCCGGTGTGCACGCACTTTATTTGTGTCAATTTGCTATCGGAGTGTATAACTGTTACACTATCGGAAAACGTCTCCATCAAAATATCTCGGATTCAAATGTAACAACTGGTATTACCTGGTTATCAGCAGATATGGCATCTGGACGAGCCCAGTCTCTCCCAGCACACATTTTGGCAAGGGGACTAACAAATAGGCCCTCTCGAAATAAATCCGGACCTGCCAATGATTTGCATTCATCTTCCTTTTCACGTTTCAAGCCCAAATTTCTACACTCATAATTATATTCTCCTTTCATTGTATATATACATTTTTGCTGTTTTTGCACACATGCCAATTTTCCATCGTACATTCTTTCCAGACAAGTTTCGTAGCAGAACTTAGTCGGTGCAGGTTCAGCCGATTCCGACTCTGGGCCAGCCAACCAAACGCCGGTCACGTGGCTGTGTCGTCATGACATATGACCTGCGCACCCCAAAGCAGGGCGACTAGCGTCAGCCCCACTGAGATTTCCGCGCAGAACGGCTTTGTGTGGCATAAACTGAGCATGAAGGCTGTGAGAAAACAAGGACTTCGACGTAGCGCGGCACTTCTGCTAAGTCGAAAATTCAGCACGGTTAATATTAGCTTCAAAGATGCACAACTTGTCCACGAGATGAGCCGAATTTATGGCAGAAGCACGATAAGTCCAATTTCGTTCAACGACGCAATCACTACCGACGCAATCGCCCTGAGACTGGTGACATCACATCTCATGAAACACCCATTTAGAACCGGTGACGTCACATCACACCAACGACCGAGACACCCACTGGGGACCGGTGACGTCACATCACACCAACCACCGAGACACCCACCGGGGACCGGTGACGTCACACAGCGTTAAAATAACGGTTTTTCGTTAGGTGTGCGATGTCGAAACGAGTACAACAGGATGTCGAAATTCACCATGGAATTAGTGTCATTTAAAATACTTTGATATCCTTCAAGCTTACATCTGGGCCCATAGTGTACTTACGACTGTACATTTCTTCCCTTTGAGATACCTAATCGAGGAAGAGCTTTATTCGGGATAACGAGAGATACATATGCTGTAACCTGGCATTGTATACCATATCACATCATAGGTAAACACTTTACCTCACATTTTGCTAGGAAATATTCGTGTATCACGATCCCTTAATGTGAGTATGAGCATAATACTTGTAGCGAGACACTGTTAGACACGAGGATTGAAGCCATCAGCACGCATCAAGAAGCACGATGTTGATACTTCTTTGAGAAGGATGTCGATTGAGCGTTCGGTAAGTGGTATTCACCCTGTTTCACAAATACTTTATCACTGACGTCACATCACACCAACCGTCGAGACACCCGCTGGGGACCGGTGACGTAAGATAACTAACCGGGAAGCCGACATGAACTCGGGTTCTATGCTTCACACTTGAGATTCAATGACGCACCCATAACTGAATACTTAACATCCTGTAAAACCCCATTTCGTGATTCTGACAGATCAGCCAGCACCCAGAATCTAAGACATTCAAATAAAATGAACCTGGACATACTGTAGCACCCACCTCCGATCTGGGAGAATGCCACCTCAAACCGTCCGCGCTGTTTGCTGGCGCCCTCTGGGAAGATGAACTCTGGCTGAGTGGAGCCCAAGTACGACGGGTCGAAGTTCAGGTACGGCGATATTTGTGCCAGTCCAGGCGATGATGACACTGAAACAAACATTGGTGAAGATAGTGCAGAAGGCACCCAGGGGCAGGGCACGGGATATGGCCTGTCTGCTTGTGGGAAGTGAATGAATGGGTAGTTGTTACTGGGGCTTAGGGACACATCGACCGCATCGGTTATACCGTGTCCATAACTACATCAATCGAACCGGGAAACGAGTCGGGGACAAGTGAGGGACAACAACACGCATTACAGCATACGCATTACAGCATACCGACATCTCACGATCAGGTCATTTTGTAAAGTCGGAAAGCAATAGGTGCTACACCACGTCGCAAGTACACCAACTCAAAGCCATAGAAAGGAAGGAGGAGAGTTCAGCAACATAACGTAAACCGTCGCCCAGCAGTTCCACTTGGGTGCGTGATGGGGTTCCAAGGAAGAGGCGACGTTCCGTTTTGAAATGGTGATAGGCGAAGAGAACATGGGCTACACACAGGTTATCGCCGCAACGGGGACAGGCTGTTCGCTCTTCCCCTCAGAGGAGGTAGCGGTGTGAAAATCACGCGCATCCTAGATGTAGGAGTGCATGATTGGTTAGATGGAAGGTGGCCTGGAAAGTGGATCGTATCAGTTTAAAGGATGAATTCGGATACGAGAGCCTCCGGGAAAAAAGCATCAGTGCTTCCACACCGCCTGGACCCACACCCCGTGCTTCTGTTCTTTTCGGATGGCTGTGGTCACATAAGGTTACATGATTCCTGTCTAGCCAAGTAACAATTTCTCATCCCACCATGTGGTTAATAACTTGGATTCACTAGGTTTGCTTACATATGTCAATAACTCTTTTACATACGATGCTCCATAATTTCACAAATGATCAGGAGAGATATGATACCCCCTGGTGTGCAAGACTCAATGGTTTCCTTGAAGCCCATCACAAGTGGTACGCTTTCCATGCACACTCGCATTCAATCTTCATGCTCCAATTTAATTCCCAAAACACATCGGCATCATGGGCAGAAACAGGCTATGGGCATCTTTGGTCGTTCATTCCCTGTGGATCCAAAGCTGCTCATCTGTCAAAATATTGATGGTCACATGTTTCCTGATTCATCCTTAAACAGTATCACTATTGTTATTAGGCTGTTGAATCGCAAAACATGTATTTCTACAGCAGAAAATATGATGTGCCCAATGGACCATGCCAAAAATCCAAAAATGTGAACATACATTCACAAGAGAAGGCCCAAAAACTCACAAAGGTGCCACATTTAAAGTTGGTTAGATAGTTATTTGGGTTTAAGGTACTCCCAAAGTATTTCTGGCTAACAATCTTCACATGTTACAATACATCAATATTCACCTTCAGTATTTCCTAACTGAATGATTTAACATTGTTTTTGGTCTCAAAAGAGTTGCTAAACACAGGAAGAACTGTTCCACTTTCTTAATTTCCTCCGATGTTTACCAGTCAAAATCACCACAATACAGCTGACTGGCATCATAGCATGACAGTACCTATATGCAGATGCTTTGTTCTACTGCAATGGGTCAATATCTTGCGTCTTGCCTTTCCCTATGTCCATCTTCTTTCCCTTGGTAGTCCTGCCAATACAAGTCCCCTCTTTGTGGTACAACCAATCTGCCTTGGGCATTATCATGGGCTTGTTGGTTGAGTGTTGTAGCATGTTCTCTCTGCTTGGAAAGGTCCTTTGTCAGCCACTTTTATTATTTCATTTCTGTTCAAGCCTAGACGTTTGATTGAACAGTTTGAACAGTTACACCACAGTTTTTCCCTACATTTAGCCTAGCACCATTCTCAGGTGAGCATCATCATCTTATGAGCATTCTTAAGTACCTGAAGATTTGAATAATGCAAATGTAGCATCCTTTTTTCTCAAAAAAAGGCAATAGAAACTCTGTGGGACATCAGCCAGTTAGCTTAACCTCACCAGTTTGCAAAATTTTAGAAGAATTTGTCAAGGAAAATGTTACTCATCTTGATAGGCATAATCCTCTGGATGGTCAACATGGATTTTGATCTGAGGGATCTTGCTTAACTCACCTTCTGGAATTTATTGAATATGTGACTAGGAAGGTTGACAATGGAAGCAGGATATATGTAGTGTACTTGGAGCTTAGCAAAGCATTTGATGAGGTTCTGCACAAGCATCTGATTCATGAACTGGAGTAGTATGGAATTGATACAAAAAGGTTACCCACCATATAGAATGAAGGAGTCCTTTCTGGAATACCCTTCCAGATCATCAACTGTACAGCATATTTGAAATAACCCTGTGTTGACACCAATTAAATATATCTTAACTCTGTATTGACAGGTGATTCAAATCTGCCTATCCATGGAAAATTTGTGATAACTAGAAAATGTACTATGATACCTCCACCAAATTTCCAATACTTGATTTCAATACACTTGACCAATTATACACATCTTGCCCTTAAAAAATATTGTACTTATATGGAAACCCTTGCACACAAATTAGATTAAAATGTGTGGCTCAGCCTGTTGAAGCTTATCTAGCAAATTCTTCCTCTAGCATTTCTTTGGGAAATTGCATGCAAGCAAGATATTCACTATTTAAATTCATGGTACTTAGATTTGACACAGCAAATGCTGCAGACTCCTGTGGTGACAATGCTATTATGCAATCCAACATCTGTAGATTTTAGGCAATCCAACATCAGTAGGTTAGCTTAGGTCAGTTTTTTTTGGGGGTAATGTTACATCATTTATTATATTTCCCACCCAATACCACCTTGGTGTATTGTGGTAACCAGCATACAGAAGTACACTTCCCACATCTTGTTCAGAGAGGGTTGAAGGAGGGATGGCATGCATCTGCACTGCCAAAAATGCACCTTCTTGTGTTTTAAAATGTTATTTGAATGGTTTTAGGGTTCTTTCCTTGGTGAAATGACTGCCTATTGAGATCTAAGTACTTTAACTTGACTTGTTGATATCTCCACATGTTTCATTTGCCAACAAATGAATTGATTGATTGATTCAAATCACATCAGAAAACACCAAAAACACATTTTGGACTAAAATTCGCCTAGGGGCTTCTTCTACATATCCACAAAAAATGCTAGGTCATAATAGGTCAGGCATAAGTGACATCATGTTTGCAGTTTTGTTTACAAAATGCATGCACATAGCTGGTGCACATAGCTTGACACAGAAATGAACAAATGAAGATACCTGATCTCCATAAATTAGGAATCAAACAATCAGGGTAATATTGTGCTTTAAGGTGTTCACAAGACAAGTTGTACGCACATTTTACCTCCATAAAGCAAACCAAGGGGCTAGTTGAAACTTGGCTTGGTTTAGTTGGAAAACAAGCGTCTTCGGCACTTACTCCGCTGCGTTAAGCGAAACATTTGATGTTGGTTTCATGTGAATCGGTCTAATGGTTCGGCGGCTATGCCAATTGTAACGTAACGTTGATACGTTTCCCTGCTCCCGAATATTTATATTTTTAATCTCTCCCGCAGAGGTGTCGCCGCCGGGAAAGCGCGCGCCGGCATCGTTTTATCGACTGCTGGCTGAACATCGTGGGAATCGGTGGTCAGGCGCCTCACGTGTTCAAGCGCAAATTGAGGGCGAAAAATGTCGTTTGGTAACGGTTGCGGGCATCGACGATTACAACCAAACTGTTTGCGATGGTGAAAATCCGAAGGAACCGCGAGCATCACAAAGAGTGGGGCTATCCGCGCATACAACTTTCTCCGCGAAGTCATTAGACAGTGGTGTGGGGACAGTGGAAAGCGGAGCCTTTTTCACGGACCGAAACACGTGCAGCCCGTGTGACGATGACGGCGCCCGCACACACTGCAGCCCATGATAGTTAATAGGAAAAGGGTTGCCGGTACATCCGCCTAGGTGGTGAACGTGACGGCAAGTCGCCAAGTTTAGCCGTTTCCGAGAACCAGACCCAATCGTGAAAAACGCTGAAAAACGTCACTTCCGCTTTTCACCCGCCCCCCTCGCGTGCGCGTGACGTGTGACCCGGGAACGGTTGACATGGCGATGTTGGCAATTGTCGTGGCAACACTAAGGTGTTGATTTGGTGTCGATTGATCCATTGGCTGTCGAGATATGGCGCTCTGAATCAGGTCGATCGGGAGCGCTAAAATTGGTGAAAAAATCCCGGTTTTACATGCTATTCCTATGGGCGGCCGATGACCCGTCCTCTCAGGACCCCCGTGACGCTCACGCGCATCACGTTGACCCGATCGTGACGAAATTTCGTTCAGTGGATAGCAAACATTTGGGGCTTCCACGTGATGTCAGCCATATTTCGTTACCTGTGTTGTGAGCCGTGCCAGGCGCTAATATGCACCGATTTCGGTTTGTGTCGGGAATATTACGGATCCCATGTTAAACCAATGAGGGTGTCGTGCAAACTTTGAGCACATGCCACGTGCCCGACTTCCACCTCACGGCGATGAAACTCGGCGCAACACATCATACATCGATTGTCCGTCGGTTGTGAAAATTTCAAATACGTGCGGCCCATAATCCGACCTACACGCGACGGTAATCGACGCAAGAACAAAAGACGACAGACAAACAAATCTTTTTACTCAAATAATATATTAGAGATTGATTTTTTTCCTCAATTCTTCCACAAAATAGAAGTGGTTTTTCTTCAATAGCAGATGATGCTATGTCAGGTTGGGCAAAGATTTTCCAGTTGGAAAATTTAGAAAACAAATTGCTTGAAGCTATTCCAAATTTGTTGGGAAATTGCTTTTATTCAAGGGGAGGCTAGACTAGGTAAGGGCAGGTTATGTTCAGGATTGGATTCATGCTTTGTGACCCTGGATGTGGAGAGGAAAATTCTGGTATTATTGTGCTTTAAGGTATTCATGAGACAAGTTATACACACATTTTGCCTGCATGAAGCAAACAAAGGGATAGGTTAGATTTTTTTTTTTTTTATACATGTTCTAAATATGTGAGGAAAAAAAGCATTTGTCTTCAAAACAGGATAAGCTAGGCTAGGGTAGGTTATATTTTTGCATTTGAAAAATTTGGAGGGAAACTTGATTTTTTATTTATTTAATTTGTTTTTTTTTGCATTAGAGATTGTCTTACTTTTTCCAACATTCTTTTTATGCTCCACTACCCAACTCAAATCCACTTTTTTGGTGTCATTTTGACTCCTGACTGAAAAGTAAGCAGCATTTGCAGAGTAAATGAGTTGTCACATGATCTTAGTTAGTTATTTGGGCTTTAGGGTGCATCAACTGCCCTGGCCATGTAGCGCACATGATCTTAAATCACAGTAAGAAATGTTGCATTGGAAAAAATCAACGAATTCATAGAACACCTTAAAGTACAGATTGACTATAATTAGTAGATCATTAACATGCTATGGTATTCTTTAGTTCCAATATTTCACTTTGAAATAACAGCATGTCAGTTAGAAACAGTGACAGAAAAACACTCCGAAAATTTTCACTTCCATTCAATTTGTCTTCAAGAAACGACTATGCAGAATGTCTACCAAATTTTAAGCCATTTTATATTTATTGTGTACTAAGGTGTTCTTGAATGTTTGCAATACCACTTTCATAAACATGATTGAGAAGATATGATCAATCATGTCCTCTGCTCATGCTTACCTTTTGGTTGGTGATATGAACATTCCAATACTGAGTCATCCATGCAGCTCTGCTGTTCTCTGTGCCATAATTGATCCCTCCTTAACCTTGCATTTCTCAGATGTGATGAAGAAGAAATTCAATTCTCCTTGCAGTAAATTCAACACACTACATGTCAAAAATGTAGTTTCTGGCTTTCATTCCAAATATATTGAGCATACTTGTGGCACAATATCAACAGGGAGACAAAATGGTGGAGGTAGGGACAGGATGGACAGATGACATCATAATAAGCACATTGATTCTGCTGTTTAGGATTTCTTATCAGAATAGATTAGCCAAGATTACATTAGGCTTGGTTAGGTCAGGTTCCTCAATCACATTCATAAACCTGGTATTCCAAAAAGCCATGATCAAGTTGTTCCAACAAAGTAAATGACAAGTAAGCATCAGCAGAGAAAACAAATGATCACATCTTCTTAATCACATTCACAAACATGTCATTCCAGAAAGAAAGGAAAAAAAAACATGTTAAAGCACAGATTTACCTCGAAACTACTGAGCTACAGTTTGAAATGTATCACAGTGCACGTCATGCTGGAGTGGCATGGTGCCAACTAGCTGTGGTAACTGGGTCGCTAGACAGCCATTGGACAGCCTTAAAATTAACCTTAGAGACAATGGCTTATGCTTTCTGAGACTCCATGCCACCACACTATCAATTGTCATTTGAAACTTGTAATTGGATCAGCAGATTTTAACATAAACAGGGGGAATATCCCCCCCCCCCCTGCCCACCATCTCAGGCAATAGGTGGTTTTACAGCTGCTTTTTGCTCCCAGGTCACATGGTCTCCAGAACAAGATAGAGGGAGAAGACCTGGCATTATGATATGCATAAATTAAAAGCAACCACCAAATATAATTCTCACATCAATTTTAATAATGAAATAGGTTTTACTATTGACTCTGCTGAAATAAGTAGAATTAAACTTATGAACATCAGCTAATTGTAATACACTTTCTGATTTACATGGAGACAGCACTCAGCTCTATGGTATCTGGCAGCCAACTAATGACTGACAGATAACAAATTGGCACTATGGTTAAATTAGCTAAGGATGCAGCTATAAGCCAACTTCCTGAGTAACAGTAGAGAAAATGATAACAAAAGTATACTTAATCGATGTCAACCAAGTTTATAAATCCATACCTGATACTCCCGACATGCTCACACTGCACAACTAATATTCACAATATTCACTAATATTCACAACACACCCCACATGTAAGATGCTCGTGCACCAACTGATTTGTTACTTTCTGTCTATAGGGATATAAAATGGATTAAGAAAAATTAAACTAAAAACAATCCATCCAAAATCGTTTTATTTTCACCACCAAACAACTTTTGTGAACAAGAAAGCTAAGAAAATTGATTGAAATCAATTCTTATTTATATTGAATGTTCTTTGATGTACTTTTTTTGTTCATGTCTGGAATGTTTTAGTTGAAGCCAGGAATGACTCCTAAGGATCAAAAGCATCTAGATGGGGGAGCAAATTGCCACTATAAAATCACCTAATGGTGTGCAGCTGAAGAGCCTTGTCAATGCTGTCAGTCATTTCATTTTGGCCCTACAAAGGCAAATACACCATGCAATTATGAGTGATTGCTGTCAGATAGATACCTACCTACTCCAATTACATATATTGGGCCACATGGTCTAACAATGTGCTTTTTCAAGTACTGCTTGTGAATGCAAGTGACACAATAAAACAGGTAGTACACAGCACAACATGGGAATGCTTGTGACATAATACCTAGTTAAGTAAATGGCGGTCGATACCATATATGACGTCATAGGCACAAGTAACCCAGCCTAACCTAGACTAAGATAATGCAGCATATATAAAATGTATCAATGCATAATATAATCTAGCCTAACCTAACCTAACCGGAAAACCAGAATCCTCCGAAGCAAGTTTTTTGGCCATGATGTCATCAAATGTTTGTGACAGTGCATAGGCAACTTTAGTAACAATACCTACTAAACTTTCCAAAATTTAGTCAATATTCTTACTAAACACTTCCCATCTTAGTAAATATGCATGGTAAACCTTTGAGGATGTGTTGGACAGCACTGCCCTTAACGATTACAGCATCGCAAGGGATTCCCGGCCTTGGTCAGTTGTGGACGCATCGGTTTTGGAGTATGAATTCTCGGAAATAAATGTTGAATGAAGGCAGAAACATACGGTTTTTTATGTCAGAGTATTAAATTGAGTGCATGAAGTGTTGAACTTCTTCTTTATCACGTCCAGGGTGGAATTAAGGTACTTCTTAAGAGATTCTATCTCTGAAAACATTTTTGCACTCCGGGTTCATACTGGATAGGATAGGCTTTACATGTACTCTGACACAAATGTGGGAACAAAGATATCAATAAAAACAAACACAGAACGACACCCCAAAAAAACGCTGGTTATTCCACTTACGGTCACCACTCAAACTAATCACTTTTTGTAGCAGTCAGCAGCCGGACCACATCTTCACACACTCCATCAATCTCAACCACCGGAATTGCCGACAACAACACGCCAACAGCAACTTGCAGGATGATGCGCATGCGCACTTAGAACACTGTTCTCTGGCTCTGGAGCAGCGTCTCAAAATACTTGCGTTCCTCCCACCCTATAGTGGGAAACTTTGACAGTTTTAAGAGACGTTCTCCAGAGTCCCGGAGGCCACCGATCAGAATTGGCTGCGTTAGCATTTTCTGTTCTGAAATCTGTCTGTGAACCAATCAATGCAAGGTATTTTGTATATGACGTCATAACCATTAGCAAATTTGAACACATGGTTAACAGTGTCCACACAAGTTAACAGTAAACACAAGACCTTGACTGATCCTTATCTTTGATCACATCCAACTGTGGGGTGTGCGGTAGGGGAGTTGTGTTCGTATTGTGTGGGAAATTGGCTGCGTAGGTAGGTATGCGCTCTGAGCTGAGGGTGAAGTGTGAAGTATTTTTGTTTGTTTTTCATATGGCTAGCCTTGTACTGAGACCAACAGAAAAAGGAAAACACATTTCTCCTGCGAGTTATAAGAAACGAAACAGTGCCGATTATTACGGGTCACTGCCGGGCAGTGCCATCCATTGTTCACTTCTTTGTTTGTATGTTTTGGCATTTGATTTGACCCAAAATGAGAATGATATTACTTATGCATATTATGTAGGTACTGATTTAGGTTTTTCCGGTCAGTTACTGGTAAACAGATTCCATGCATAAAAAATAATGTCCATGAAAATGTACTCCGGAAGAAATCGGTATGCACTCAGACTCCCAACCCGGAAAGTAAGTTTCCCACTCTGATCACGTCTATGACACACCAGGTACGGATAATTATACGCAATGTGCTATATTTGTAGTGAAGATTTTGATCGTTTATTTCTTTGCGAACTGAGGAGTAATCATTTGCATATAAAATAAGTGGTCGCATCGTCATTTTTACGTTAAAATACCTTCTATTCAACATAAAAAATTCCAAAGAATCAAAATTTACCTTGATCTCCAATTATACCTTAAGAACTACAGGGGACCATCTGAGCTAAGCCCACAAAGGGAACATACTGCAAAACTAGAAGGAAATAAGATTGAAGTGAAACCCCTAATCAACGTTATCTACATCTTGCGGAACATATTGCACGCAGTCTGGTCCAGCATACGTACTTTGTGTTCAACATAAGCTTACCAGGTACGTTTATTGATGGGTCTCCAGAAGAATATGGATTGAAGATGCTGCGAAGGCCATTTTGCCTGGAATCCATTGCCATTGATGATGTTTTCACCAATTTCACGGAACAGCGAACTGTGCCTCAGTCCAACGCAACCCGCGCGTGACCAGTCGGCGAAAAAGGCGCAGGATCTCAACCGCAAGTTGCACTCGGGCCCCCACGAAGTAGGTTTGGTAGCGGGCTTGAAGGTTTCCCTTCACCATTGGTTTACATGCAATTTTACCGTTTTTCTCTACGCTCTCGTGCATGTTTTATGGCAATATAGATCACTTTGACGTATATCAATTGAAATAACTATTCTTCAGCTTCAGCAAAATGTATCCGAAATGACCCAGTAACAATCTTCCTGCCTAACAATGGGCCGTTTCCGGCAGGCTGACCATCAAGTGCCTGCAAAATAAAGGGATTTTTCCCGATATTGGTAGGCTCCCTCTCCCGTCCGTTTTAGCTGGTGTTGTCACCCCCGTTCGAGAGCGGAAGAAAGGACAGACGGTGGGGGGGGGGGAGCTAAGTGCGCCATAGCTTCTTCCCTTCAGTGGCAGGAGAATTTCCGAAAAGTAACCACAGAAGACCGCCTGAAATGATCTGACCGCCCCTAGACCGCAATAGGAGGCCCTCTGTCGTCATAAGGGGTCCCATAGCCGCTGGAGTGTCGCCACCGCGAAAGCAGCTTGAGGGGTGCCTTTCCTGCCGAGAGGCGCCTGTGGCTGAAAAATTCGAGGGTGTTGGGGTGCACTCGAGCCTTCGCGGAGGGACGCGTTTTCCTGGTCGAAGGGCCGCCACCTTTCATGGGGGGGGGGGGGGGGCACGTGCCCCAACTTCCCTCCCTGGATCCGCCACCGACAGGAGGCCCCATATATCCCACGTAATATATACTTGTGTATTTGTGTATATATATAGGTGTGTGTGTGTGTGTGTCTGGTGCAAGAATGGTTCAAAAGCAATCTGCACCAGTGGGCCGCAAGACATTATTGCAAATGATTATGCCCTTTATTTGCATGCTTACGGTTAAGCCTACACATGAATGGATGCACGCGTTTGGTTTGTGGGTGCATATGCAGTCTGTATATATTGGTCGCATATTGTGAAAATAATTGGTGTGGCAGGGGGTGTTTGTTGATACCCGCTGATGACATCTGTTCGCTATGTCTGTGTGCAGGAAGCTGGCTGCATCTGTCATTGAGGATACAAGTCACGAATTGGAAAATTGCATAAAAATGGTTACCTTCGACCCAACTGCAGATGTAGCGTCCTGCTTGCGTGGTTCATAAAACTCCCCGAATACGAATATATCGAGTGCGAATATGTTCTTAGTACGATTTTCACGTGTATTTGCGCATACGTAGTTCAAGTACGAATGTATCGCGAACTTATAACATAACCAAGTAACAACGGCAGCAGCACGATGACCTGCGGGGATCGCCAACTGTGGTTGGCGAGAAAAAATACAGACATGAACTCACAATATAAGAATTTTTCACCTGTAACTTCGCCTGCTTGCATTCATCACTCGCATCGCAGCCGTAATGTACGAGTAGTCTGCGCACACGTGGTGACCGTCTGTCACAGCACGGCTTGAACTTGATCTTATGTACTGAACTGGGGCGGCAAGGGAACACACACGCCAGCGGGTAAGGCTACCACTGATGGTGGCCTCAGCTGAGATACCCCTCGCGCAAATGACGTCGCAGGAGCCGACGGGACGGCTTCGGGAACGGACACAGCAACGGTACCATTCGCGACCTGATCTGGCCATAATGTGAATGACCTATCAGCGGTCCGTGACCTGGACCGTGCACGCCTGACCCGCTGTCTGCACGATGGTCGCTGGCAGCCGGCGGCTGTTGAAGGCTGACGTCTTCCTATTTATATATTAATTTATTTATTTCACAATACATGCCCTCCACGTGCAGTGGCTATTATCGACAGTCCTCTGCAATTTGTTTTGAAAATCACATTTTAAAGTCATATTTTGGCAATCCAACATCCGTAGGTTTTAAGTAATCCAATATTAGTGCGTTTAAGTGATTCAACATCGGTAGGTTTTAGGCCGTCCAACATCAGTAGGCTAGGTTAGGTTGTATTAATTTGTATTGATAATTGTATATTATTTTTCATTATATACCACCACACTCAAAACCTTTTCCGCACACTTCCCATATGTTGTCGAGGTGGGATAGCAGGTACATGTAGTCAATTTTTTCTCGTTTAAAAAGTTATTTCAATGTTTTTAATATTATTTTCTTGGACTGATTTCTTAGACAGAGGTACTTGAACTTAAAGTGCTTATATCTTTGGAAGTTTTCATTTTCCAACGGAATGAGTGTCAAATCAGAAAACACCAGAAAAACAACATTGTGATTAAAAATGGCCCAGGGACTTCTTATGTATGTTTGCAATTTTAATGATGATTATTGGGGGTTTAGGGTGCGTCAACCCCATTGGGTTATATTGCACCCATAACAAGGTTGCCTAAGCAAGCGTCAGACTGTCACAAACGAATATAAAACATCGGTAGCTATTAAGGCGCTTGATCTAAGATCTGTGGAAACAAGTAATCAGTTAGGCAGGTGCATACATTACGTCAAATCCCATCTACGCAAGGAAGCATAAAACTGCTCCATGGTGTATAAATCGGTAATAATCTCCCAATAAGTCCTTCAACCTCAGAGCATTCGCATATTATCCGAAGTGGCGCCTACGTACTTCTGTGTCGGCTTGGCACGCCACCAGCACATAGTGCACAGTCAGCGCGGCATTACACCTAACACATTTCGGCCTGTCGTCCCCGCACAATAAATACCTATGTGTTGCTAGTGTGACCAATTCTGAGACGACAGATGGCTACCTCGACCCTTCTAGTTTGGCTGAAGGACGAGGGCCATGGAGCTAAGGTTTGATTTGTTTTAATTTGTTGAACTGGCCAGTTGAACAAATAAATAAATAAAGCTAAGGTTTAATTTGTTGAAGTTGTTTTGATTTGTTGAACTTGGTCCCATTTCCCTGCCACTGTCTGAGAATAAATGATGAGATAATTGGGTAGTAGTCACTGGCAGGGAGTGGGAGAACGCGACTCCTTGGCGTTTGTGCTGCACGCCTTGCAGCCCTGTCGGCCAGGTCGTTACCACGGATTTCGACATGTGCTGGAATCCAGCAAAGTATGACCTGTTTTCCCATGCGATGCAGCGAAGTAAGGTGCGATAAAATGTCTCGTACGATGACATATTGCTGGTTAAAACTGTGCAGCGCCACAAGACTGCTCAGAAAATCAGTCAAAATAACATGCAAAATATCGTCGTCAACCTCGATGTATGCATAGAGTTTTGCTGATGGCCATCAACTCCGCAGTGAAGACCGTGGCGTGTGGCGGCATTTTACACAAATCCTATAATTGTTGATGGAAAGAATCAACCTAAATATAGGCATCACTCACTTGTTATCTCATGATAACCTCATTCTTTGTCCATTCTGTAAAAATGTAGCCCATAAATGCACCATTTCAGTCAGCAGATCTGACCCTAACTTAGTGTAGCTATAACTTAGTGGTAAATGCTTGACATGGGGGTCTTATCGTGATTGTTATTTTGGTGCACAAAGAACATATTTTTTACGAGCAAGCACAAAAATTGGTTCAAAAGCAAAATAATACCAAAAAGGAGGGCTTTCAATTGGTTCATATACAATAACTAATTATTGAAAGCTTTAGAAATTTGCAAGGTAACCTAGCATAAAATTAGCCAGCCTAATCTATTTTCTCAGAGAAAAGTATCGAATATCTTGAAATAAAAGGACATAACCTAACCAGGCCTATCCATCTTTTCTTTCGTGGAGGAAAAACATTGTCAACATGCAAACAAAGCAGGAAAAACACAACAACGTAATCTTGCAAATGATGTAAACATCGCTAATACAAAAAGTTTCGAGATTACCAAGGATATTGGCTGGTGGGAACATTACGGTGGGAATAGCTGATGGTAGGAGACATTTGCTTCTCTACAAAGAGGCAGGGTTGAGCAGTTCTTTCTTTTGGTTTCTTCTCTTATCAATTGCTTTTAAATGTTTGGAGCATGCTCTTGGTTCCCAACATTTGAGAACTTAGACATGTTTTATTGTATGCTAAGAGATTTTGCTAAGGCAGAATCCTGATAAAAATGGTGTAACCAGATTTCTTCTTTATTAAAGTTGCCTGCCCAGTGCCACCTCTGGTACTGCACTGTAAGGCATGACACCTGAAACAGAGATGTGTTACATTCAAACATTCTATCTAGATGCTGAATTCATACTACAGGAAATCAGACTGCAACTCATGGAAAGTTTCAGGAAGGCATTCATAGCATGATGATTGTATTGTACATAAATGTTCAATTATGCATGTATCATCAATAAATAATCCATGCAAAATTAATAAAGGAATAATGCACCATGCCCTGGGTCTAGCTGACCTAGAAAGAGCTATGTTTGCAATGACTGTTGCATGTCAATGTAGGTAGGTAGGTACATGTTTGAAAAAATAGGCTGCTCCTGGATTTTTGGAATCCAGAACACTATCCTCCCCAG
Source organism: Ashinkailepas kermadecensis (assembly GCA_034440615.1). NCBI lineage: Eukaryota > Metazoa > Arthropoda > Thecostraca > Neolepadidae > Ashinkailepas > Ashinkailepas kermadecensis. The sequence continues at coordinate 36,032 of JAOTOM010001437.1, read as the reverse complement.
AAAATTGTTTCTTGTTTTCTCATCTGGAGGTTGAATCTCCTCAGTCACCTCCTATGCTTGACAATGAGCTGCTGTGATCAAGTAAAAGTGCTCAAAGTTCACCGAAAGGGGGTGCAAATTGAGTTACGATGCATAAGGTTTGAACAAAAATATTCTCCATACTGGATGACTACAAAATATTCCTCTCAACATGCAATATTACAATGCACAAATCCAACCTTGCCTATCCATGATAAAAATATGTGTCGGAACAAATGTTCACTGAAATATATTTGCTTGTAGAGGAAGCAAAATAAAAGTAACCATTGCGTATGATTGAGAAAAGTCGTCTGCAACCATATTGATACCATACTAAAAAACCTTCGGATGACGTCATGCGGGCTTGAAGGAAAACTTCGACCTACCTTCTAGTAAAGGTACCTTGAGTTGCACCATACGCAAGCGCAGAAGATACTGCATGTACGGGAGTGCGCCACTAAAGTGAATTTGGTAGCTTGACGTCACAAAAGTGTTAATAATAGTAGGTCCTTGGTGTTAATTTTCCCTACTTCCGTTTTTTCTTGAAACATGACCGTCATATTTCACGGACCAATTTTCCGCAACTATTAAGTTTTTTTCTCCAAACTTCTCTAAACCTTTTCTTCACTTAACTTCGCTGCGGCTAGTGGCGCAGCGAGGATTTTCCTAAGGAGGCCCTACCAAAAAAATCATGCAACAAGGAAAGTTACGGCGCACGACGCGAGACGAAAATTTAGGGCTTTGCACGGTAAAAACCTTTGCCTACTGTTTGGAATGTTTGGTTTAGAATCGTTTGGTCTAGTGTATTTTTGGGTGTAAGGGGGTGGAGTGGTCGGCCTCCTCCCTTGGCTGCGCCTCTCGCTAAAGATCCACATGAACAATTATAAAACGTCCAAACCGTCAAGCTGGCTACGCCAAGAACTGCCAAATTTTCGGCCCTGGGCGGTTTTACAGTGGCTTTTTGCTCACAGCTCACGTGGGATCAGGAACAAGATAGGGTGAGCTGACCTGGCATAAAGACATAAAAGACATAAAAGATCAGTGCAACTATGAGCCACAAGGGCCCTTCTTGGTTGCACTCTGTACACTGAACCAGTTGTCCATCAAATGTGTTGATCAACTCTCCCTGGAATACAGAAAAACAAGCCCCCTATTCTTATAATGATTGTCTATGCTGTTCTTAAAGATGTTCAGTGTGTTGCTACTGACAATGGTTTCTGGCAGCTGGTTCCAGTGTTCTACTACCCTGTTGGTGAAGAAGGACTGTCTTAACCTTGTCCTGCTGTGATTAACTTTAATTTTGAATTGATGACCTCTAATTGCATCATTTCTGTTAAATTCAAACAGTTCCCTGAGATAACCCTGTTCCTGACCATGAACAAATTTAAAGACCTCGATGAGATCTCCTCTTAGCCTTCTATATCTAAGTGAAAACATATTCAATTTCTTCAATCTTTCCTCATATGCCAGGTTGCCCATACCATTCACCATTTTTGTTGCCCTCTTTTGTACTCTCTCTAAAAGCCAACAATCTTTTTCATAACTAGGGGACCAAGCTTGGACACAATATTCCAGATGTGGCCTGACATATGCACAATAAAGCTTCCTGATGACTTCCTCACTTTTGTATGATACATTCCTATTTATTGCCCCAAGCATTCTTAGTGCCTTCTTCCTGGCTTCTTTGGTCTGTTCTGATGTCCCCAATTTTGTGTTAAAAATAACACCTAATAACTGGCATAATGATCAACATGAATTAGAAGCGATCATTAATCATATTTCTCACAACCTCAATCACAAAATAGGTTTTGGTAGCGATGCTGCCGAAATAAGTATAATTAAACGAGCTAATCAAATCGATATTCAGATGCTGAATTATTAACACAAACTGGATGCTCCTGGATTTAACCTGGAATCACACAAAAAGAATAGTCAGTATAACGCAGAACCAGGTTAAAACACGTATAGATCAGGTCAGTAACAACAGCCTCCCCAGTTTTCTACTTGAAAGCTCGGAAACGGAATGAGCACATCTGCACCTGACGCATGGACCACCAGTGGCCACGTCACATCACTCAACGCCAATCGCGCCTCTCATGATTGTTCAAACAGGTCGCCACCGCCGACCATCCCCGCAAGTCAATCGATAGATAACTCCGTCACATAGTCCTTCAAGTAGGCAGGTGGCCTCCGTTGCCGCCGAGGTCTCGGCGGAGGCTCGCGGTGTGGACGCAGTCGAGGTGACCGGACGTCGGCGACTGTGGGCGGCGTGTCGCACTGCGGCATGGGGACGCCTCTTGGTGCGTCCGTGCCGTTCTAGGCGTCACGTCTGCGGGTGACGACACTGTATATTACGCAGCGAGTACTGTGGGTACTGCGGCAGAGGGCGTCGCGGGTGCAGCGGTCTGCTCATGACCGGGCGTAGGTGGACCGTCGGCACCGGGGTTGGGACCCGTCCTCTGGGCGGCCTGCGGCAGCTGTGAGAGAGGCTGACAGCGGTCAGCGCGGGCCAGACCTCGGTTGAGTCTTAGGCACCGCCTGTTACGCAGTCACTCGCTCCTAACCTTGCATATACAAGGTATATATAAAGGTATATAAAAGTGTGTAAAGGTATATACATTTATATGGTTGTGGGGTTTGGTCTCCGTCACCACGCCGGTTCTATCCCAGCGCATATAGTGTGCCTCCGTCTGGCTTTACAGCAGCACGGATGCGCCTGGGGTCAGCGGTGCTAGCGGACGCGCGTGGTGTCCGAGGCCGTCTACTTGGTGCTTGGTAAACCACAGCCTGAGCGCCTCTTCTTGGCGCGCCCACGATTCACGTTACACGGGATGGACCGCGGCGCTAGTGAACACCTGCGTCTTCGGTGCGATGGGCAGAAAGTCGCGCAGGTTCTGCCGAAGACAATTTGCGCTAGTAACATGACGGTCTCGGGATCGGGCGTATTGCAAAACCGCAGCAAGCCGGTCGCCACCGCCTCCGTGTCGATTCCTCCATGTGCGTCTGTTGCGACATCAGGAGGCGTTTCATAGACTTGATGGCAACCTGCGCTCTACCGTTTGATTGCAGGTGGTAGATGACAAGCGATGTCGCGCGCCCCAGCGATGCAGAAGGGCGACCATCCCCTTTGCGGTGAACTCGGGCCCACCGTCCGTGCTCAGCTCCTCGGGCACGCCGAAGGTCGCGAAGTAGTTGATTAGGGCCCTGCCGACCCCTGTGCGCCGAACAGAGAGGAGACGATGTGTGGCCAGCCGCTGAAGCGGTCCACCACGAACAAGTATCCGACGCAGCGCAACACGCAGAAGTCAGCGGCGATGGCCTGGAAGGGTCTCGTGGGTACAGGTGGCTGAACCGACGGCGTGTGCAGCCGCCAGGGCGACATTATCCAGCAATCATGGCATGTGGTACGTGCACTCTCTATGTCCTTGGAGATGCCCGGCCAGAAAATTGCTCCCTGCGCCCGACGCGCCATCTTGCATACGCTCTGGTGTGCCGCGTGGAGCGCGCAGCACCTCGTTGTGCAGGTTTTATGGGACCAGGACTCTGTCGTCCATCATGATGACCTCATGCGCTGTCAATAACCTGTCCCGGAACTGCCAATATGGTTGAAGGACATCGAGTACGCCGTCGCGAGATGGTGGAAATCCGGATTGGATAAGTTGGATGAGCTACTGGAGGACACCATCACTGTGGGTGCCCTCTTTGACACGCTCCCATGTGACCGCCTCGAATGCGCCCATGAAGGATTTCGCAGCGGCTACGACGGTGATTTCCAGGTAGTCGTCGGCGTCTGCCCGGACGCGGAAAGCGGCCAGGGCGTCCCGGCTGGTCCTGCTGTCAGACTGAGTCGTGACTAATGGGTATCTTGATTGGTTGGGTCCGCCATTTTTGGTGGCCCCGACTCACGCTGTTCGCCGAAGGAGCGCGTCACTGGGTTCAGTCTCGATGGCAGAGACATAATGGAACATGACTTCCACGGGATCACCAGCTGCTCCGCGGTTGGCGTCGACATGAGGGGGTCCGCGATGTCTGTGATTTTCCTCTTTCCAGCATTCCAGGCACGCTGCTGAACTTTTATCTTACACAGCCGAACTGAGGTGTGAGACAGCCGCATCCGTATCTGATTTTTCTCTTCAGCTTCTCTTGCTCTGTGTAACCCCGTGGTGGCATGTGGGTCTGCCGTCCCGCCTTCTTGTACGTGCTTGCCGCCTCACGTCTGTTGCATGATCCACATAGATGTTTCTACGCTGTCCACCAGTGCGACGGTTTATCCGAAGGTCTTGCTATCTATCTCTTCGGTCCCGAGTATGCTTTTGTGCTTATCTCGTCATCCTCCAGACCGTTCAGCAGGGCCATCCGAATGATTTCATCTGTGTAGTCCAAGCTCAGTGTGCCGGTACACTATGTGGAGCTGCACTAGGCCGTCTTAGTCCACTGGCACACATGCGCCAGGCCGCGGAGGCGTGCTACACATTGGCGCACATATTCCTCTCCCTCCTGGTTGGCGTTGAGTAGTGTGGCTCTTCTGGCACTGAGTGCTACATTTAGGACTGCAAGTCGCTATGACGCTCATGACGTCCTCTGCGCTCTTGTTGGCCATGTCGGAGCCTTCACGCTTCACGGGACTAATCAACCAACTGGGTGCTTTCTCGTCTGCGCTGGCGGCCCAGACGCTGCGCGACCTCGTGCGGCCACAGACCACATGGGTATGTACCGAGGCTCACACTCAGGCCACCGAAGCAGTGAAAATGGCACTCACCTCACCTCCAGTGCTCGCGTACTTCGACCCGCGACGACCCACCGCCCCGCAGACCGATGCCCATCGATTTCATGGCCTGGGGTACTCCTTTCTCGATCTCCACGACCAATGGCGTCTGGTGCAATGCGGCTCACGATTCTTGTCGGCCACGGAATCACGATTCGCCGTCATCGAGCGGGAGCTCCTCGCTGTGACCTGGGCCGTACGCAAGTGCCACCTGTTTTTGGCAGGCATCCCGTCATTTGATGTCTTCACCGCCCACCGTCCGTTGGTACCCATCCTTAACCAGAAATATCTGGCAGAGATCGACAATCCCCGGCTGCGGCGTCTACGCATGAAGCTTCTGGCGTACAGCTTTACCACAATCTGGCAGTCTGGCAAACACCACTGCATCACAGATGCTCTCTCCAGAGCCCCATGGATAACTCACACACCAGGCAACGAGAAAGCCGAAAATGACGCGACTGGTCAGCTACACAGCCTCGTCGTGCGCTCCGTGACCCAGCTGGCTCCAGACCAAAACTGGGCGTCTCCCATCAAGGATGCTACGTTGGCCCGCGTCCGCGATGCCGCCCGCGCCGACGCCGACCACGACCACGTTATAGTGGCCCTGTGCGAGACCATGACAAACGACTTCCCTGATCAGAGATGTGATCTTCCCGCTGCCCTGAGGCCGTACTGGGGCGTGCGGGGTCGCCTGGCCGTTGACAACGGTATTCTGGTATGTGGCCCTCGTCTAGTCATCCCCAGAGCCTCATGGCAGAGACTCGGCAACGCCTGCACGACTCGCATCAAGAGGTCGAACGCACTCAATGCCGTGCATGCCAATCTGTATACTGGGCCGGCATCGACCGCCATGTTGCCGGCACCGTGGGCTCCTGCCAAGCACACCGTGAGCGGCTGCCTCGCCAACAGCGAGAGCCACTGATGTCCGACCCCCTGCCGAGCCGAGTCTTCGAGTCCGTATCCAGAGGCTTTTTCAGTTGCGCAGGCAAGACCTACCTGGTGTACGTCGATCGACTCTCTGCAGTTGTGCATTGGGCCGGCGATGCCACCGCTTGCACTCTGGTCGGACACCTGCGGGAAATCTTCGCCGCCACTGGCGTTCCCTGTGTGTTGCGGAGTGATTGCCCGCAGTACGCTGGTCACATCACCAGAGATATTCTACGGCGCTGGGGCGTGACACGTCGCATGTCCGTCCCGCACTATCCCTAGTCCAATGGCCCCGCTGAGGCGGCCGTCAAACTGGTGAAGAGACTGGTGCAGAAAGTGACTGTAGCGGGTGACCTCGACTGTGATGCGTTCGCTCGTGGTCTGTTCGAGTTCCGCAACACCCCACGAGCGGACCACACGTCACCGGCTCAGATCCTCTACGACCGTCCTTTGCGCACAGTGGTCCCCGTTCACCACCGTGCCTTCTCACCTGAGTGGCAGCGAGCCGCTGACGACTGTGACGCCCGCGCCGACTCGCTCCGGCAGGCGGTCCGTGACCGCTATGATCGAGCTGTTATCTCTATGCCCAGCCTGCGCGTTGGGGTCCACGTCTGTCTCCAGGACCCATCGATCAGGTAATGGGACCGGCGAGGCACTGTCGTAGGTGTAGGTCGACGGTACGACTTCCTAGTACAACTCCCCAGTGGCCGCATCTATTGGCGCAACCGCCGCTTCCTGCGCCCATTCCGCCCGCTCGTGTCCCGTCCCGTCGACGCCCAGTCAGGCCGCGCCGACCCGCCCGCCACGCGCTGTTTGCTTTGCGAACGAGCTCACTGACCTTCGGTCACCGCCCCCACCCACACCGACCCGTTCCCCATGCCGTAGCGATAGGTGCTCTCACCGCCCCGCTCACTTACAAATCGATCCCAGCCTTTTCTTTTACAGCTGGCATTCGTGCACTCGCCCGTGCCATGCCCATATGGAGTCACTCGTTGTGCTGTAGCCCAGGCTGTGGCGGCAGATTATTAAAGCCGACACCCACAGCCTGTCGTCGTCGTCGTCGTCATCGACTCGGAGGAGAGGTAGGAATGTGGAGCAGTCGTTGGCACATAGTCTGGAACTTGGCATTGACCTGACCATGTGAACTTGGAGGGGAGGTGTTATGCGTGTGTCGCATGTGTGGAGCGCGGAACGTGGTTTATGAGTGCACCTTCTCGAGTTTTTCATCCCGAGGCGCCACTCTGACAGGAAAAGGCGCTCCCTTGGAAGGAAAGGCGCCCCTCAGGAAATGCTGGTGTGCACCCTCCTCCCCCATCCCCTGGAATTTTTTTTTTCTGCAAGAGACGCTCCTTGACAGGAAAGGCTTTCCAGATACTTTCGTAGTGACACCCTGCGAAGAAATGGCGTCCTTCCGGACAAGTGCCCCCCCCATGTCAAATCCTGAATCCACTCCTGAAATGTGGCGCCCCTCTGACCGGGAAAGGCGCCCCTCTGGAAACACTCAACTGCACCCCCTCATCGCACCGCGGATTTTTTACTAAAGTCTCCCTCCCAGAGGAATAGCCCCAGGGGCGTCGATTTATATCCTTTTGCGGGGGCCGTGCCCCCCCCCAATGCTGATCTTGCCCCCCCAATGTTGATTTGGGCCCCCCAATAACCCATGCTATTTTTACGCTGATAAAAGCTAAAGGGAACAAAAAAGAAGAAAAACACTGTGTTAGGTACATAGAAAACTTAGTTGATGTTAACCAGCACATTTTGTACTGAAAAGTAACAGATTTGGATTAGATAGTGGACTGAGTATCCAACTTTTGCTACACAATTCAAAATTATGTGCAAAAAAAACAAAATAGCTAGATTTCCCTCCACTGTGGAAGGAAAACTTACAGCATATAATGTTAAGATTCGATGATGATGCATTTTAAACCAGATTGTCTTTTCAAAAAATGTTAAGCCACAAAACAACAATTGGATTGTCATACTGATGTTTGTACACGCCACGAATGGCAAAACCACATGCATATGAGCTTAAATAGGAAAAAATCCATTCTTAATTTCCAGTCATTGTCAAACTTGCATTGTCCAGTGAACAACAATGACAATCATCATTGAGATTGTGGATATGCAAACTATAATTATCTTCAGCAGCCCACCTATCACACCATCAGCTTGATATTTACCTAGGTACCTACCTACATGCCCAATGACAATGCATGCATTAAATATTGATATGGGGAAAAACGAGAGCCATGCACTGGCGGATCCAGGGAGGGCCATTCCGGCCATTCCCCCCCCCAAGCGCTTCAAAGGGGGGCCATACTGTCTTTTGCCCCCCCCCAAACCAATAAAAGTAAACTAAATTAAAATGCAGTAACCTTTGCTGAGGTTAAAAAATAGCTCTCCGGGTGAAATAATCTCTAATTTTAAAGGTATTTTGTTATGATTGTTTGGAAGCCCAATATAGTAGCATAGTAGATTCTGACGCATCGAGGGTTCTATGCAAGTTCTATGCTGTTGAAGTTCTGCTTACAGCAAGAGATGACGAAATCAGCAGTTTCATTATTCCTTCGTCAGGTAGGTTCACGAAGTTTGTTTAGCCAGTAACGGGCAAGCGGACCCAGTGAGCCAGATTTCGAAAGCGGAATTTGAACAGGATGTTTTGTGCGAGTGACCAGTTGAGCCCAGTTGAGCAGCATGTTTCGTATGTTGGTGTTGGTGTTGCTAAGATGAAGAGACAGGCTACATTCACTGGCGGATCCAGGGAGGGGCCATTCCGGCCATGGCTCCCCCGAAGCGCTTAAAAGGGGGGGCATAGTGTCTTTTGGCCCCCCGAAACCAACAGAGGTAAACTGAATGCAAATGCAGTAACCTTTGCCGAGGTTAAAAAATATCGTCTGGATGAAAGAATCTCTAATTTTAAAAGTATTTTTTATAATTGTTTGGAAGCCAATATGGTAGCATAGTACATTCTGACACGCGACGAGGGTTCTATGCTGCTCAAGTTCTGCTTACAGCAAGAGTTGACAAAATCAGATCTGCCAGTGTGTACACGGGCACGAACGTTGACGTGGTACAAGACGTTGAACGTGAACATGAACGTTTTCGTAAACAAGAACAAACATCCCGTAACTTAGAAGCGGTGGAGGTAGGCTGGGGCCTCTACACAGGAAATTATGTTGTCATTAATTATAATTGTAAAAAATGGGTCCATTTGACAAATAGTGGTAGAAATCCGATGCTTTTAACCAAAAATAGTGGGAGAATGGGCATCCTCCAAATCCCTTCGACCCCTCCTCTGATGCAATGGGGTCTGAAAGCTACGATTTGGCCACCAGGGCGGCGCTGTACGCAATGGTCACCCGACGAGGAGGCGTCGGCCATCTTTGCTGTGCATTTTGCGTGGGGTTGCCGGGAGTCGGTGTTGGCATGTGACTTTGATTAGGGTTGCAAGTCATTTAGGCCAAGGATTTCGGAAATATTGTGTTGAAGAAAGGTTGTTCATGGGTTACAGTGTGCCAGGAACTCGCCAATTATCGGACTCTGGCCACTAGCTTGGGTAGAACATACGCGTCTGAGCTGGCAAGTGCTTTGCTATTGACTGCACGTTACGGTGGTAGCTACTAGACGCAATTATGGACTTGAATAGTGATAGGGATTTTATGGGAGTTTCACAACACCTCAACTTTCAAGCTTATTAAGGGAAAGGCATGCATCCACAAAGGGCAGGAAGGAAGAGCTGGTCCAGAGGTAAGAGATCTCTACCCACCTACTGTTAAAAATGCATGTGCTGGCTTTTGGTGAGATTTGTTGGGTGAGTGTGGGATGTGGGTGTTGTGCATGCATGGGTGCATGTGATATGTGCATCTGTGTGTGTGTTTGTGTGGGTGATTTTCCTTATTCTCTTTTTACTAACGACTCTAATCTGAATCAACAGGACTGAGATAAGGAAAGGGTAATGTTTTGTTATAATTAGGACAAACTTTTTGGCGTAATTTTTACCCAACAATAGGTACTTAAGGTAAGGTAAGGTAAGCAGCATGTGGGACCCACAAGAGATGTGGGCCCCTGGGAGTCAGTGCCCCAAGCAGTGCAGGCTCCCTGAGAGGTGGGTGTGGGCCCCTAATGGGGCCCATATGAACAACTACCTTGGTAAGGTACCTAGCTCTAGGTGACCAGATACCCACTGCCCAACCTAACCTGCAATGCAATTTTGGTGAAATTAATTTGACTGAACATAACTTATGGGTGGAACTCAATTTATTAGTTTCAAATTAACTAGGCTAACAATCCAATCTTAGCATGTTAGGTATTAGCCATGACAAATTTCTGGCTATGGATTGGGGGTGGGGTGCAGATTGGAGTCAATTTCTCACCCTTGGTGTGGATTGGTGCATATTTTAACTGTGGGCTGATGTGCCCCAGTGAACCTTGTGCCATACTTTACAGTGTGGACAATAGATAGGTACTTACCTTGGTACCTAATGTGCCTAGGTACCTTACTAGTGCTTTCCTAAATGGTTCCCACTACGTCGTTTACAGAAAGGCAGTCAAACAATAGTTGTTTTTCAAATCAATTTTCTGCCTTCTTACCTTGCAGTCTGCTGGAAACCTGATAGATGGATCACGTTTATGGCAGCCGGGAACCGCACATACACCCATACTTCTGGCTTGCTTCTCCTAATTTCTAGCGCACTAATGGTAAATATTCCAGCAAACTAGACGTGTCTGAAGTACATTCAACATAATTAAATACGCGCAAACAACATACGCTGCTTACAAAATGTACAATAGGTTTTTTAAATATAAAGATTCTGCCCTTCCTAACCCACAAAACATAGCGCTTTAGGTTCGCCAAAGAAGGCTGGGTGACCATTGACTCTCAGCGCCATCTACATCTTTATCAACTTTCAGACCCCATTCCTAAGTGCGCCACTGGGGGAGGGGGAGGGGGGGGGCTGACGCCGAAAACAGAAAGTTTCCCCCACCCCCAAACCGGTGGGCTAGATCCGCCAGTGGAGCCATGTGTGGGCAAATCTGCCAGCTTATGATACCATGACAGAGAAAAATCAGCAAGAAGCTGCATGGCCACTACATTATAATTGGTATTCCTAAAAGAATAAAAAAGAAAGCTGTGGCTCACATGACTTTTAAGCAAACCTTACAGTCATACAAGACCAATGCTATACAAGAAATAGCCTTGACAAGACCAATGTCTCGTACGCCGCAAAAACACCATTATTAAACGCCGCAAAAATACCATTATTTTAAAAGGTACACCAAAGTTCGCATTCAAACCTTGATGGCGTCACAGGTTTTTATTCGTATATTGCAGAAATTGGAAGCATCAGGCAAGTTTCAATTTCACTGCACATGGGTGGGGGAGTGATTTTTTTAGGCGTACCGGACCACAGAGGTCTCTTGTGCCACCTTTGAAGCGAGTACGTTACATGTCTGACTATAAAAGCGGGTGTTTGCGATCAAGGTGCAGGCATGTGGACGTTTACGTAAAGGGAATTTTACGTTATAGTTTGTGTGATATTTTAGGCGCTGAAGGCGGGGCTAGGGTGGGGACATCCCCCTAATGTCCAGATGGCAGGGGCGTCGATTTGTATCCTTTTGTGGGGGCCAGGGCCCCACCAATGTTGATCTTGGCCCTCCCCCCCCAATGTTGATTTGGGCCTCCCCAATAACATATGCTATTTTTATGCTGATAAAAAAGTTGAAGGAAAAAAGAAGGAAAACACCATGTACATAGAAAATGTAGTTGATGTTAACCAGCACATTTTGTAATGGAAAAAAAACAGATTTGGGTTAGATAGTGGACTGACTCTCCACCTTTTGCTACAAAATTCAAAATGGTGTGCACAAAAACCAATTGTCATTGTCAAACTTGCATACAATCCAGTCCCGTGAACAACAATCAGTTATCATTGAAAGTGTGGATATACAAACTATAATTAACCTCAACAGCCCACTCATCACACTATCAGCTTGATATTTACCTGGTACCTAGGCACCTAGGTACATGCTACAAAAAGACTTAGAAGAGCTTGTGAAGTGGTCCAAAAAATGGCAGATGAAATTAAATTTTGATAAGTGCAAAATCATGCATGTATGCAGGGGCGTCGATTTGTATCCTTTTGTGGGGGCTATGGCCCCACCAATGTTGATTTTGGTCCCCCCCCCCCCCAATAACCTATGCTATTTTATGTTGATAAGAAAGCTAAAGGGAAAAAAATGAAAAACCCCATGCTAAGTAGAACATTGATGTTAACCAGCACATTTTGTACTGAATAGAAACAGATTTGGATTAGATAGTGGACTGACTCTCCACCTTTTGCTGAAAAATGTAAAAGTGTGTGCAAAAACAAACAAAATAGCTGGAATTCCCTCCACTGTGGAAGTACAGCTTACATCTTTCTGGGTTGGTTGGTTGGTTATTTGGGTTTACGGCCGCATTGACTGCGTTGGTCATACAGCGCCCATACAACTTTTCTTGTTCCCACCTTAAAGCACAATAATACCAAAAAGTTTCCGAAAAAAATTACAACCATGTTCACAAAAAAGATAATTTTTTATTCAAAATCAGCTTAGGTTAGGTTAGGCTCGGTTAGGTTTCTTTTTTAAAGTTGAAAATTTTCAGAAAATAAATTAGGTGACGTTTTAATTTAGTTTAATTTTTTGTTCTCAAAAGATAGGTTAGGGTAGGCTAGGTTAGGTTTTGTTGCATTAAAAAAAAACATATATGTTTATGCTATGTTACCGAACTAAAAGCCTTTTTGGCATTATTTTGCTCACAACCTGAAAAGTAAGCACAGAAAAGGGTCCAATCATCTTAGTCACCTTCATAAACATGGTATACTGCATATTTTTTTTTTGTTTTAAAGGAAAAAAGGATACCTTAGACCGCAAGGTTACCAAATAATTTGCAATTTTGGGGGGAAACTTTTTTGGAATTTTTTTAAAACGTTTTCCAACTTGAAAAACCTAAACTAACCTAACTTAACCAAACCTAACATATTTGCTTGCTATATGGAGGCAAATGTGTGTACAAACTTGTCTTGTTCCCACCTTAAAGCACAATAATACCGATTTGGCTAGGTTAGGCTAGTTTAGTTGTTTACCTTGGAAAAATTGTTCAATCATTTTTAAAAATAAAATAAAATCGGAAATTTTCCTTCAAAAGCAGCTGACATTAGGTTCGGGTAAGTTGGGTTCGGTTGTTCAATTTATAAAATTGTCAGAATATATATTGCTGAATTTTTGTTTCCATTTTTTCTCCAAAGCAGGGGTATTGATTTGTATCGATAGACACTAGCGCGTATTAAATGTCACAAATCGTGATGGGCGTTCCTCAGAACATCCAAAATCGTAACATCCAAAGAAAAAATTCCAGTTACAGAAATTCCAGTGCCTAAAGTCTAAATTTGAGGTTACAGTGACAAATGTGACGGAGGTAAGACATTTGTGATGCAATTGCGCGCAGTGTTTAATCCGGAGGCCAATCTCATGTGACGTCGTACTGATTCGTTTTTTGTACTTCGCACATTCTGATGTATCTGCGGATTGGTGTGATTTTAAATAGTGAATAAAGAGCTTGCTGATATTTAATTCCCAAAGGAACAGTAGTTGAAGAAGTTGGCAGGTAAGCTTGAAAAAGTCCAGTCCATGCTTTTTTCTGATTTGTGCTCAGGGTTTCCATGTTAATATCACATAAACTACCACGTTTGTCTTCAAGAAGAGCTGTTTTTAGTTTACTTTTACTAATATTTTCATTCCACTGCTCTTAGTGCCCTTTCTGCCCAGGATTGGGGCACCTAGTATTGCATTTGCGTCCAGGGGTTGGCACACCTTTTGGTAAATTTACAGCTTAAGGTAATTTCTGATTATTTTTTTTTCCATGCAATGTTTAGGAATGTGATGAACATGATGTTACTGCTCATTTTGGTAAATTTGTGTTTTAAGGTGTTTTATGAATTCGTGGAATGTATCATTTCAATGCAATGTTTATGAATGTTACTCTGATGACGGGACCACTCATTTTCTATACAAATGCCTACATTTTAGTTTGTGAGCAAAATAACACCAACAAAAAGCTTTGAATTGGGTGACATAGGGTAAAGTATTTTTTTTTAAATAAAAAATTGCAAGAACCTAACCTAACCTAGCTTAACCTCCCCTTGGAGAAAAACAAAACCAAAACATCAAGTTGTAAAAATTTCAAGCAATGTATTTTTTTTACAATAAAAAAAATGCAACCCAACTTAACTTAATCTAACATAAGCTGCTTTTAAACAAAAAAGATATATTTCTTTCAAATTTTGGAACAATTTTTGCAAAAAATGTCAAACTTAAACACTTAAACTAATCTAACATCACCAAACATAGCCCATTTGTTTGCTTTATGGAGGCAAATGTGTAATAACTTGCCTAGTTACCACCTTAACACGCGCCCTGGAGGGCCTCTGATAATTACGCGCACTGGAGGGGGGGGGGATTCCGCCCCCCTAAGATCTCGGCTCCTAGTAAAGCTGAAGGAACGAAATTCGCAGGGTGGATGGGCACGGTAGTGAACTCTATTGTGTGCAATTTTCGTGACCTTAGGTCAATATCTTCAAGGTCAAATGAGGTCAGATTGGCAAAATTTTCCGGTTTTGCGTGGCTTGGCTTGTCATCGTTATGGATTGCTGTGATTGTGTTTAAATGCTCAAAAATGGGCATCAACGAGGTTTTGGACATTGCTAATGATGCAATGCAGATGCTAGACCCAACATTTGACCTCAGGTCACCTATATAGCACCACTTTATCAGGTCAGTTACCTGTTCCAGTTACCGGAACCGGGCCGCCCGCCCGACTGCTCCGTCGGGCAGCTCGGAGCAATCGGCTTCGTGAAGAAGGGAGTGAAGTACATGAATAAAGTATGGAAACGCAATGACAAACAGTACAAATGACAACCAGTAGTGTATTTATGGCAACATTCCAGTTGATCAAGTTTGGTTCCATTAACCTGTCATGAACTTGACCTGACTTGACCTTGGAGACCTAACATGACCTTGAAACTATACAGCATATCAATATGCATCAAACAAGTCGCTAGTGTTGCCTAGAACACTTCCCTTTTGTCAGTATACTGGAAGCGCATCAGCGCCGATTTTTTGTGGTCTGGCGCTGTAACATTTTTTTACTTTAGCGGCCCCTAACTTGAAAAATTTTCGGCCGATTTCCATTTGTCTTGCTTTAAACGACGCACCGTTCATTTCTAAGCAGGTACACCGAAAATCGCGTATATTGACCGGTACAATCTGCAGTTATTTGTGAAAAACCGGAGGGGTGGGCGGATTTCGCCCCCCCCTCCAGTGCGCGTGTTAAAGCACAATAATTCTGGTTAGATTAGGTTGGGTTAGGTTTTTCATTTGCAAAATTTCAAGAAAATAAATTGCTATATATTTTTCCAATCTTGTTTTTGTAGTTGTTTTCTCCAAGGTCAGGTTAGGCTAGGTTACGTTAGTTTATGTTGAATTTGTAATGTATTTCTTTTAATTGCTATGTTACTAACTCCAAGCCCATTTTTAATGTTATTTTGCTCACAACCTGCTCACAACCACAAGCATTTGCACAGAAACTGAGTAGTGCCATCAGCTTAGTGACATTCATAAACATTGCATTGGAAATTTAAATAAAAAAATATTAATAAAACACATAAAAGCACAAATTGAATGTCCTTTCTTCTGCAAATGCATGCCTTTCAATTGGGAGTAAAACATAACACCAAAAAAGGGTGTGGAGTAAGGAAATATAGCATGCAAATAATGTTCAAGATGTATGATAACCTGACCTAACATAGTTCAACTTCCCATACAAGAAATTAATTGTTTTTAATTTAAATTTTCGAGGCATTTTCTCAAATATTTTCAACTTAAATACCTAACCTAAGCTAGCCTGAACCGTTTATTATTTGTTTGTAGAAAAATAATTAACAAAAATTATTTACCAACAAATGATTCTTTTTATAACTTACAACAAAAGCCTAACCTAACCTGACAAACCTAACCCCTTTGTATGCTTCATGGAGGTAAAATGTGTGTAAAACTTGTCTTGTGGTTACCTTAAACTGTGATAATACCTGGCTTTTTGGATAATTTTTCATCTCATGGCACTCTCTGACTTCTTTGAATTTCTTTTTTTAATGCAGTGTTTGTTAATGTGCTGAACATGATGTAACCGCTTATTTCCTCTGCAGATGCACACTTTTCAATTGTGAGGAAAAATAACATGGAAAAGGGGGCTTGGATTTGAGTAATATAGGATGAAAAATAATGTTCAGATAAAAAAACATGTAACATAACCTAACCTAACCAAACCCTAGACTTCCATGCAAGAAATAATTATTTTTATGTCCAATTTCCCCCAAAAAAAAAAAAAAAAATTTGTTCCCAAACATTTTCAACTTAAAAAGTCTAACATAACCTAATCTAGCTTGAACCGTTTTTGAAGACTTTTTATTTACTAACTTACAACAAAAGCCTAACGCAACTAGGCAAAACCTAGCTCCTTTGAATGATTCGTAGAGGTAAAATGGGTGTAAAACCTGTCTTGTGGTTACCTTAGACTGCAATAATATCTCTTTTTGTGCTACCTGGTGCACGTGATGAACCTCCATCTTCATGCTGCATGAGAGCATTGCACTTATTGCTTCACAAAGAACAATAACATGTTGAAAGTACTATATTTTCAGGAATGGAATCCTGTGCTGATAACATTTTCTGAGTTATAAATTTGCAGATCAGATCTACATCATTTGTGTTCATAAATATGAGAAATTCATAGAAATGCATACACCGGTTTGTGGACAAGAAGTTATTCTGATGATTTCTGATGTATTGGAAAATGACAAATTTTTTTTTTTTCATGATGGAAATAAATTTTATTTTTTATTTTTTTTTATTTTTTTTTCAATAAAAAAAAATAAAATTAAATCAAATAAAAATCAAAATCCCCCCCCTCTTTTTTTTTTTTTTTTTTTAATTTTTTTTTTTTTTTTTTTTTTTTTTTTTTTTAAAAAAAAAAAAAATTTTTTTTTTTTTTTTTTTTTTTTATTTTTTTTTTTTTTTTTTTTTTTTTTTTTTTTTTTTTTTTTTAATAAAAAAAAAATTTTTTTTTTTTTTTAAAAAAAAAAATTTATTATTATTTTTTTTTTTTTTTTTTTTTTATTTTTTTATTTTTATGGAATTACTTTCTTTTTTTTTTTTTTTTTTTGGGCTTTAGGGCACAGACCATGTTGATCACATAGCTCCCTGCATTGTTGTTAACTGATATATCAGTATGTTTGCAAATTTACTTATGAGTGCTCCATTTTTTTCTCGGGGTATAAAAGCTACATTATAACATTGCTTCTACAATGCATATAACAGACCCCCATCTCGATTGTCACTGCTTACTGAGGACACCATAGAAGTCAATGAAGTCAATGAAAATGTTACTTCATCCCCTGTTTTTTTTTTTAAAGTAATTTTTTTTATCTCTTTTTATTTTTCCTTCATTGTGGTGCTTCCTCCAAGGGCCGCCGCCCCGGGGGCAGGGGGCAGTCGCCCCCCTGCCGTGAAAGGGGGGGGCGCCCCCCCCTGAAATTTGAGGAGGCCCCTATCCGCAAATGCACAGCAAAAAAGGTGAGCAAGGAGGTCGACGGGACAGAATATCATGCTGTCAATGAGGCCTCAAAACTGACGAGGCCACCAGGAAATATAATCAGGTCTCTATAAGAGACGTAGAACAGAGATTGGGAGGAGGCCCCCAGGACGAAAAGGAGGCCCCATGACGAAAAGGAGGCCCCATGACGAAAAGGAGGCCTCAAGACGTAGAACAGAGATTGGGAGGAGGCCCCCAGGACGAAAAGGAGGCCCCCGGGACGAAAAGGAGGCCCCCAGGACGAAAAAGAGGCCCCAAGACGTAGAACAGAGATTGGGAGGAGGCCCCCATGACGAAAAGGAGGCCTCAAGACGTAGAACAGAGATTGGGAGGAGGCCCCCAGGACGAAAAGGAGGCCCCCGGGACGAAAAAAGAGGCCTCCAGGACGAAAAAGAGGCCCCAAGACGTAGAACAGAGATTGGGAGGAGGCCCTCATGACGAAAAGGAGGCCTCAAGACGTAGAACAGAGATTGGGAGGAGGCCCCCAGGACGAAAAGGAGGCCCCCAGGACGAAAAGGAGACTCCATGACGAAAAGGATGCACCCAAGGACGAAAAGGAGGCCCCAAGACGTAGAACAGAGATTGGAAGGAGGCCCCCAGGACGAAAAGGAGGCCCCCCAGGACGAAAAGGAGGCCCCAGGACGAAAAGGAGGCACCAAGACGTAGAACAGAGATTGGGAGGAGGCCCCCAGGACGAAAAGGAGACCCCAGGACGAAAAGGATGCACCCAAGGACGAAAAGGAGGCCCCAAGACGTAGAACAGAGATTGGGAGGAGGCCCCCAGGACGAAAAGGAGGCTCCCCGGGACGAAAAGGAGGCCCCAGGACGAAAAGGAAGGCACCAAGACGTAGAACAGAGATTGGGAGGAGGCCCCCAGGACGAAAAGGAGGCCCCCAGGACGAAAAGGAGGCCCCCAGGACGAAAAGGAAGCTCCCAGGACGAAAACGAGGCCCCCAGGACGAAAGACGCAGTCCATGCGCCCCTACACTCCAACAATCAACCAACCAACCCCAGGACGAAAAGGATGCACCAAAGGACGAAAAGGATGCCCCAAAGACGTAGAACAGAGATTGGGGTGAGGTCCCCAGGACGAAAAGGAGGCCCTAGGACTAAAAGGAGGCCCCAGGACGAAAAGGAGGCCCCCAGGACGAAAAGGAGGCCTCCAGGACGAAAAGGAGGCCCCTAAAACGTAGAACAGAGATTGTGAGGTGGCCCCCAGGACGAAAAGGAGGCCCCCAGGACAAAAAGGATGCCCCATAACGCAAGGATGCCCCAAGACGTAGAACAGAGATTGGGAGGAGGCCCCCAGGACTAAAAGGAGGCCCCAGGACGAAAAGGAGGCCCCTAGAACGAAAAGGATGCACCCAAGGACGAAAAGGACGTAGGACTAGACGTAGAACAGAGAACATAGATAGGAAGGTAGCCCCCAGGACGAAAAGGAGGACCCCCAGGACGAAAAGGAGGCCCCAGGACGAAAAGAAAGCTCCCAGGCCGAAAAGGAGGCCCCCAGGACGAAAGACACAGTCCATGTGCCCCTACACTCCAACAATCAACCAACCAACCCCAGGACGAAAAGGATGCACCAAAGGTCGAAAAGGATGCCCCAAAGACGTAGAACAGAGATTGGGATGAGGTCCCCAGGACGAAAAGGAGGCCCCCAGGACGAAAAAGGAGGCCACCAGGACGAAAAGGATGCCCCTAAGACGTAGAACAGAGATTGTGAGGTGGCCCCCAGGACGAAAAGGATGCCCCATAACGCAAAGGAAGCCCCCAAAACGTAGAACAGAGATTGGGAGGAGGCCCCCAGGACGAAAAGGAGGCCCCCGGGACGAAAAGTAGGCCCAGGACGAAAAGGAGGCCCCAGGACGAAAAGGAAGGCACCAAGACGTAGAACAGAGATTGGGAGGAGGCCCCCAGGACGAAAGGAGGCCCCCAGGACGAAAAGGAGGCCCCCAGGACGAAAAGGAGGCCCCCAGGACGAAAAGGAGGTTCCCAGGACGAAAAGGAGGCCCCACGACGAAAGACGCAGTCCATGCGCCCCTACACTCCAACAATCAACCAACCAACCCCAGGACGAAAAGGATGCACCAATGGACGAAAAGGATGCCCCAAAGACGTAGAACAGAGATTGGGATGAGGTCCCCAGGACGAAAAGGAGGCCTCCAGGACGAAAAGGAGGCCCCCAGGACGACAAGGTGGTCCCCAGGACGAAAAGGAGGCCCCAGGACGAAAAGGAGGCCCCTAAGACGTAGAACAGAGATTGTGAGGTGGCCCCCAGGACGAAAAGGAGGCCCCCAGGACGAAAAGGAGGTCACCAGGACGAAAAGGATGCCCCTAAGACGTAGAACAGAGATTGGGAGGAGGCCCCCAGGACGAAAAGGAGGCCCCCACGACGAAAAGGAGGCCCCCAGGACGAAAAGGAAGCTCCCAGGACGAAAACGAGGCCCCCAGGACGAAAGACGCAGTCCATGCGCCCCTACACTCCAACAATCAACCAACCAACCCCAGGACGAAAAGGATGCACCAAAGGACGAAAAGGATGCCCCAAAGACGTAGAACAGAGATTGGGGTGAGGTCCCCAGGACGAAAAGGAGGCCCCAGGACTAAAAGGAGGCCCCAGGACGAAAAGGAGGCCCCCAGGACGAAAAGGAGGCCTCCAGGACGAAAAGGAGGCCCCTAAAACGTAGAACAGAGATTGTGAGGTGGCCCCCAGGACGAAAAGGAGGCCCCCAGGACAAAAAGGATGCCCCATAACGCAAGGATGCCCCAAGACGTAGAACAGAGATTGGGAGGAGGCCCCCAGGACTAAAAGGAGGCCCCAGGACGAAAAGGAGGCCCCTAGAACGAAAAGGATGCACCCAAGGACGAAAAGGACGTAGGACTAGACGTAGAACAGAGAACATAGATAGGAAGGTAGCCCCCAGGACGAAAAGGAGGACCCCCAGGACGAAAAGGAGGCCCCAGGACGAAAAGAAAGCTCCCAGGCCGAAAAGGAGGCCCCCAGGACGAAAGACAGTCCATGTGCCCCTACACTCCAACAATCAACCAACCAACCCCAGGACGAAAAGGATGCACCAAAGGTCGAAAAGGATGCCCCAAAGACGTAGAACAGAGATTGGGATGAGGTCCCCAGGACGAAAGGAGGCCCCCAGGACGAAAAGGAGGCCCCCAGGACGAAAAGGAGGCCCCCAGGACGAAAAGGAGGCTCCCAGGACGAAAAGAAGGCCCCAGGAAGAAAGACGCAGTCCATGCGCCCCTACACTCCAACAATCAACCAACCAACCCCAGGACGAAAAGGATGCACCAATGGACGAAAAGGATGCCCCAAAGACGTAGAACAGAGATTGGGATGAGGTCCCCAGGACGAAAAGGAGGCCCCCAGGACGAAAAGGACCCCAAAAGGAGGCCCCCAGGACGAAAAGGAGGCCCCCAGGATGACAAGGAGGCCCCCAGGACGAAAAGGAGGCCCCAGGACGAAAAGGAGGCCCCCAGGACGAAAAGGAGGCCCCTAAGACGTAGAACAGAGATTGTGAGGTGGCCCCCAGGACGAAAAGGAGGCCCCCAGGACGAAAAGGAGGTCACCAGGACGAAAAGGAGGCCCCCAGGACGAAAAGGAGGCCACCAGGACGAAAAGGATGCCCCTAAGACGTAGAACAGAGATTGTGAGGTGGCCCCCAGGACGAAAAGGATGCCCCATAACGCAAAGGAAGCCCCCAAGACGTAGAACAGAGATTGGGAGGAGGCCCCCAGGACGAAAAGGAGGCCCCCGGGACGAAAAGCAGGCCCAGGACGAAAAGGAGGCCCCAGGACGAAAAGGAAGGCACCAAGACGTAGAACAGAGGTTGGGAGGAGGCCCCCAGGACGAAAGGAGGCCCCCAGGACGAAAAGGAGGCCCCCAGGACGAAAAGGAGGCCCCCAGGACGAAAAGGAGGCTCCCAGGACGAAAAGAAGGCCCCAGGACGAAAGACGCAGTCCATGCGCCCCTACACTCCAACAATCAACCAACCAACCCCAGGACGAAAAGGATGCACCAATGGACGAAAAGGATGCCCCAAAGACGTAGAACAGAGATTGGGATGAGGTCCCCAGGACGAAAAGGAGGCCCCCAGGACGAAAAGGAGGCCCCCAGGACGAAAAGGAGGCCCCCAAAAGAGGCCCCTAAGACGTAGAACAGAGATTGTGAGGTGGCTCCCAGGACGAAAAGGAGGCCCCCAGGACGAAAAGGAGGTCACCAGGACGAAAAGGAGGCCCCTAAGACGTAGAACAGAGATTGTGAGGTGGCCCCCAGGACGAAAAGGAGGCCCCCAGGACGAAAAGGATGCCCCATAACGCAAGGATGCCCCAAGACGTAGAACAGAGATTGGGAGGAGGCCCCCAGGACTAAAAGGAGGCCCCAGGACGAAAAGGAGGCCCCTAGAACGAAAAGGATGCACCCAAGGACGAAAAGGACGTAGGACTAGACGTAGAACAGAGAACAGAGATAGGAAGGTAGCCCCCAGGACGAAAAGGAGGCCCCAGGACGAAAAGGAGACCCCAGCACGAAAAGGAGGCCCTCAGGACGGAAAGGATGCCACCGAGACGGGCAAGAAGCCACCCAGGTTAGACGAAAAGGCTTCCGATGGGTGGCAGGATATTCTTAAGTTGGAACACGAGGCCCCCAAGACGGAAGATGCCCCTGCAATATAAAATTAAGACCTGATAGGGGAGAGTTCTCCGGACGCAATAGGGGCCCCAAGACGGGTAGGAAGGTTTCCGCAGGAATGAGAGAAGGCCACCGAGACCAGCCAGATGAGGCCCATATTTTGGAAGAGGAGGAACTTCGAAGAGAAGATCTAGGACTAGGACGCAAAAGCACCCTGCTAAGAGGATAATGAGGCTCCAGACACAGATGAGGAGGCCCCCATGACGTGAGAGGAGGCCCCTAATTTGAAAAAGGAGTCACCTAGGAGAGGGTAGGAGTCCCCAGAAATCAAGAGAGTGTCAAAAATGGCACGGAGGCAACCAGGATTGCAAAAGAGGCTCCAACACCGGACAGGAGGCCCCAGAATATGAGAGGAGGACCTAAGACGGAAAAGGAAGGAAGATATGAGATGAGGTTTCGGAGACGCAAAAGCAGGCCCCAAACGGGTGAGGTTCCACCGACATAGAAAAGGATGATCCAGAGACGTGGCAGGAGGCACCTAATTCGGAAGAGAACGACACAAGATCGGAAACGAGACCCCATGATGAACGAGGAGGCCCCTAAAATAGGAGAGAAAGGCCATTGGATAAGAGAGATGGCTCCCAAGCGGAAAAGAAGGCTCGAAGACGGCTAAGAAGGTCCCCGGGAAATAACAAGGCCACTAAGATAGGAAAGGTTGCCAGTAATTTAGCAGAGGCGGCGCCTGGGAGAGAAGAGGAGTCCACCAGGAGATAAGAGACCACCCCTAAGATGGGTAAAGATCGAATCCAGAGCGCAGAGCAGGAGAACGCAGAGCAGGAGGCCCCCAAGACGTGAGAGGAGGCCCCTAATTTGAAAAAGAAGGCCTCTAGAGGAGAAATGAGGCACCTGCCGGACTCGGGAAGGAGTAGGTCTCTAGGACCAAATGAGGTCCCGAAGACCGGAAAGAGTTCCCAGGAAATGAGAGGAGGCCCTTAAGATGGGAGTGATAGCAGGTATGGAAGGAGGTGAGGTTTCCAAAATTGAAGATCCCTCAAGACGGGTAAGGCTTTGCCAGGATAAAGGAGGAGGAACACGAGGCGGGGCAAGAGGCCCCTAATTTGGCAGAAAATGCCCCTCGAAGATGAGAGGAAGCCCCATGCCATGTTAAAGGGGCCCCAGAATGCAAGAGGCCCTCCAAGACGGGAGAGGAGGACCATTGAATATGGAGGAGGGTAGGACACACAAGGAGACATCGAAAACCGGTAAAAAGGCTCTAGGAAATGAGACGACGCGACAGGAGGCCTATAATTTGCAAGAAGAACCACCTAAGAAATAGTAAGAGTCGAGTCTGGATATTTTAAAATCACGATATGGGCCCCAAAAGATCCGGCCGGGGCCCCCGCAAATTACGCTGAGCCTGGGGTACCGAAAATTCACGCCCGGACCACGAAAATCATGCCAGGGGCACGACAGGTCGTACCGTGCCCCAAAAGTCTCATTGGGACCAAAACAAATGACGCCGGAGCAACGAAGAACAATCCGGACATGAATAATCACTCTGTGGGCCCAACAATGACGCCAAAAGCCTCCAAAACGCATTGGACCCCAAAAAGTGTCGAGGCCGCTATAGCTCGCGCTAGGGATCCAAGAAAATGACGTCGGGGCCCAAAAGATCACATTGGACCCAAAAAAGTCGCGTCGCATCCCTTGAAAATCACACTGGAGGCCCAGAAGGTCGCGCCGGGGCCCCAAAAGTTGCAGCTGCCCCCAAAATCAATTTTAACCGGAATGTCACTCTGGGACGGAAAAAAACTCCTTCAGTGGCCGCAGTGCTATATCAAAGGGGCAAATGCCCCATCCATCCTGAGAGGGATAAGCTCCCAAGAATCGTGTCGGGGGCCTCAAAAATCGCGCTGGGGCCACCAAAATTCGCGTCGGTCCACCAGAATTCGCGTATGGGTCTCCAAATAAATACGGCGAGCCCCGGAAAACTCGCTCCGAGGCCCGAAAAATTGCGACAGGAACCGCCAAAATCGCGTTGGGGCCACAGCTAAATACAACGCAGCTAAATACAAGCACAGTGTGACCACAAACACAAACACAAATCAAGCTGGAGCCCTCCAAAATAAGGATGGATTCCAACAACTAAATGCCCAGGTAAAAAAATGGCTCTGGAGCACCGAACATATTATCAGATGCCTTCACAAATTGCGTACGGCACCGAAAAACAAACCGGATCTCGAACAATCGAGGTGGGATACAAAAACATGGCGCCAAGTGCTCGAGAAATCAGGCCGGGATTCGGACTTTAAAAAAAAAATCAGAAAAGTTTCACAAAATCGTATTGAGCCCAGAAAACTGGGGTTGGGTCTCCGGAACCACGCGCCTGGGTGCGATAAGCCACTCTGGGACCTAGAAACATCGTTCCGAAGCCCCAAAATTGTACTTGGGCCCCACAAGTGTGCGTCAGAAGCCCAAAATAAACACATCGGGACCCTAAGAGCACAACGGGGGCCGAAAATACAACTGACCCTCCAAAGCGCACAGTCTCACAAAAAGCGACAGGGCCTTAACACAAGCGTTGCAGCCATAAATATACATACCGGGAGGTCTAAAAAATACACCGGAAGCTCTCAAGGCACACAGGGGTCATGATAACGCACAATAGCCTGAAAAGGTGGCTGGGGCCGCAAAAGGCAACATGGTTCCAAAACAAACAAAAAGACCGGCGCTAAATAAACACATCGGGATCTTCGAAAACGCCCTGACACGTCAAAATCCTCGGTGTACAAAAATTCAACAAACCCTAAAACTAGCAGGGGGTTCGAAAATGCTTTAGGCCCCTAACAAAAATGGATTGGAGCCATAATACACAATCATAGACCAAGAAAGACGCAACGGGTAAAAAAAAACGCCGAGGCTTGGCCTCGGTTCGGTATCCAATCTGGGAGGATAGCAGCAAAGATATGAAGTGCATCAAAGCTCAGCGGAAACCGCATTTCATAGCTACCAGAAAATGTGGGAAGTAGGAAACTAATGATCGAATTTAATCAATCGACTTTTCGAAGCGAACGCCCATGCGAATCATTCCATCACGCCAAATATGGTGCAAGTCTATCATGTGGCAGCAATTAGCAAAACGCAGAAGGCCTAGCAGAAACCATAGCATCGCACGAAGTGTGGCGAATGCACCGAATATGAAAAATGGGTGTGCACGTGCACTGACGTTGCCGTTGTGGCGACCGGGTGCTATGAACTGCAATGCCTGAAATTGTAAAATTTTGTATTTTAACGTGGTGGGTAATACATTTTACTTTGAAGTTATGGGCCTAATACATCTTCTAAACCCTGCTCGTTTTAGGGCTTTGTTGCGTTTTTTTTGTGCACGGAGTATTTTTTACGGGTCAGGGCGTTTTCGAAGATCCCGATGTGTTTATTTAGCTCCCGGTCGTTTTGTACGTTTTGGAACCATGTTGCCTTTCGTGGCCCCAGCCTCTTTTCCAGGCCCTTGTGCGTTCTCATGGCCCCTGTGCGCCTTGCGAGCTTGCAGTGTATTTTTCTTAGAGCTCCCGGTATGTTTATTTAGGGCTGCAACGCATGTTTTAAGGCCCTATCGCTTTTTGGGAGACTTTTGTGCGCTTTGGAGGGTTAGTTGTACTTTCTGGCAACGTTGTACTCTTAGGGTCCCGCTGTGTATATTTGGGGCTTCTGACACACATTTGTGGGGCCCCAGTATGATTCTGGGGCTTCGGTGCGATTTTTTCTGGGTCCCAGCGCGACTTATCGCGCCCAGGCACGTGGTTCCTGAGACCCAACGCGAGCTTTCTGGGCTCAACGCGATTTTTGTGGATCTTTTCTGTTTTTTTATTAAAAGTCCGAATCCCGGCCTGATTTTTCGAACCTCTGACGCCATGTATCCCACCTCGATTTTTCGAGATCCGGTATGCTTTTCGAAGTCATACGCAATTTTTGAAGGCATCTTGAAAAAAATGTTCGGTGCAACAGAGCCATTTTCCTGACCCTGACATTTATTTGCTCTCTCTCTCTCTCCTTTTTTTGGAGGGCTTCAGCTTGATTTTTTGGGATACCGATCCGGGTTTGTGGTATAGGTGTAATTTCAGCAGTGTGAGGTAACTTATCAAGGGATACCAAAAGAAAACCTTAGAACTGAGTGGTGGAGTTAGGGTTGAAATCCGACCAATCAGAAACCATAGTGGTAGATTAGGCCCCTCCACAGGACAATTTATTTGATGACTAATCATATTATTTCGAAATGTACCCTTTGACAAAATAGCGGTCGAAATCCAAGGACTTTTTAATGGGCGTAGGTGCCCTCCCCCCCCCCTGCAAATCCGTTTGCCCCCTCCTGCTTGACGCAAATATAGGTACTCCACTGGTCCCTCAATAATTTTCCGAAACATACGCCCATGGGGAAAAGCCAACATTGAGGGGACAAATTACCCCTCATAAGCATGCAATACAACATCCATGCCCCATATGAAATGGGATGAATGATGTTTTTAAATGCATTTTCTTCCAACAAACTTCTTTTCTGTTATTACAGCCTGCATGCGATGCGCCCCTAAACCACAATAACTAACTAACTAACTAACTAACAGCCTGCATGATTAGAGCTTCCCAGCTTCCATACCTTCTCAACGTCATTTACAAAACGGCACAGCACAGCGAAAACGATGGGCGTGACGGCGTGGAATGTGAAGGCTTGGATTATGTATGTACTGACATTGTTGCATTGTTGCATTGTCATTTATGCATTGGTGTTCAATGCTTGTTCTTGCCGTGAATTTATTCGCTGAGGATATATTTTAGCTCGTGTGACAGTTGCCTTGCAGCCAGCACCAAATGTTATAAAAATAAACAAATTCCTAAGATGACGCTAAAAAAACTAATGAATCCACTTCTCGTTGTCACCTTTACGAAATTGTCGTCCTTGGACTGAGAAATGGTCGTTCAAGCTTTGCTTATGACATCAAGCTGATGGGAATAAATAACAGTAGTGATGAATCTAGCTATATTCAGTTAGACTTGGAGGACTTAAAAGTGAGTTGATCAATGGCAGATATCTGTAAGATATGCTTAGCACCAGCCCCGCCAGCTCGCTGCAATCTAGAGGCCAGCGGAAAGATTCGAGAAAGCATTGAGACGATGGTTTGTTTTGGCACTTATGCATTTATCCAAATATTACTTATTTATACCCTGGTATGGCCCAGTTTTCAGCCAAAATGATTAGTGCTATTGCGTTTTGAGTAAATGATGCACCATGCCAAGAACAAACAAAAAACAGTATGAAATCATGTTCCCCATCCTCGAACCATAGTATAAGAGCCTAAAAACAATATGAGACCCTAACACAATGGAGGCCCCTTTCGGGTAACAGGAGGCCCCCTTTCGACCTTGCCCCCCCTGGAAGAATTTCGTGGCGACGCCACTGCCTTTAACTGCTGTATTGCCAGCATTACTGGGATGACATCTCCGTTAACATCACCACGGCGATTGCCAAAGGAAGTTACAGCAAATCACCCCCCCCCCCCCCCCCCCCCCCACACACAAAAATTGTCCTGTCTCTGACAACCAGACACGAGCAGGTAACGCACATGATTATACCATTAAGTTGTGCCCACAATTAGTGACTTTGCGGGAAAATGTGGACGACTATGCTTGCGTATGCTTTATTTTGCATGTAATATAGTTCGACCAACGTGATGAAAAGTTACCAATGTTTGGTTGTTTGGTATTCACAGTCCCAGTATCGCACTATTGCCCATTGGTATTTTTTTCCGAACTCGCATGCTTACATTTAGTTATATCGCTAGCGGTAATGATCAAAATTCATGGAGTGTCAAAATACATAATATGAGCTAAAACACTTGGCTCATATTATGTATTGCAATGGGTGAATGCGTAGCACGTCCCTGTCCACACGATGCATCTGCCTTTTAAAGACTTGAAATTGGCAATCATCGCTCATCATGTGCCAACAGTTCGTTCGTCTTCTGGTTACGTAGGGCACTTGAGTAGGGTCCAGTAGGGCCCATCTAAAGTCGGAGAGGGGCCGTCTTCCTCGACTGTGACGGGCGATTCACACGGGAAAATCACTGTGTGTGACACGTTCGCTACATACCGCACGGTCATGCCGCCAGTATATGCATCTAGCTAGGAGGTGGTGCAGTCGGGAGTTCCACCAACAAGCTTAGATTATCGTATGTGCAGGAAGAGGCATGCTTGGAAATATGAAGCAAAGAACAGGATCCTTCTTTTTGTGCTGACCTTTTGATACCGAATCAGTATTCATATTTTGCCTACTCGGTATCTGACGCGGTCAATTAATACGGCATATATACAATGAAGACTTATGTTCCGTGTGTATGTGATCAGTACAGTTTTTTACATTCCCGCTCACATCCATCGCACCGTATGCCTTCGAATATAGAGCCATCCAAGTATTTTTCATAAAATAACACCAGTGACCCTGGCTCCAGAACACTTTTCTCGACGAAAAAAAATTCGTTCATCCTCTTTGAAAGCGCCCTCAGGGTGGATACCGCCGTAGGTCCGGCTAGCTACTATTTGAAGTCAAACTGTGAGTTGTATATTCCATCCAAGGTACACAATCGTTACACATGCCCACCAGAAAGCATTATTTAATTAGTTGCATTGGTTTGGTTAACTTGGTCCCGAAACAAAGTTCAGGCCTCCAGATTGGCTTACTCGGTTAACAGGGGCGGATTCGGGAATGTTCATGGGGGGGGCACATTTCCCCGTAGGGCGCCTTGCGTGCTCCTCCCGATGAAATACATTAAGCGGGGGACAGGGTACACTGGAACATACCGTCTTCCTCCGAAAAGGACGTTTTTAGCTGGCAAATCCATTCAGCAGGAGAGGAGTTGCAATCGAGCCTTCTTGAAGGGACACCTTTTCTGATCAGAGGGGTGCCATGTTTCCATGGAGGAGCGCACGGCCCCAGTGCTCCCCACATCCGCCCTTGTCTGTCCACACGACAAATAACACCGAACACATGAAACCCAAAGAATGTTTTAGGTGTCTTTCACTTCTTGGTTGGCCGAATCTTCATCTCTACTTTCTTTAGTGAATACTTCTTGCCCTTCCATGTCCGCCAGATAATGCCTCTCCAAATGTCTAGCTGGTCTTGCTCGAGGGATTCTCCGTTGAGGTTGGCATAGTGGCATCGGGTATACCACCAAGCACCTTTGCATTTGATGGCGCAGTTTCCTGAATACGAGTCGTGATCTCTGTCTTTTGTGGTGAATCGCTTCCCGCTGTCAATTTCGAAGCTATCACCAGCGTCGCCTGAGAAGTTGGACACTGTCAGTCGGTAGCCATCAGCTTCGGACGAGATACGGAAAGTCTTGTAATTGGCGTGGCTCTTGCCCCCCTCCCAATCTTCGAGGTCAATGCGAAGCTCGTACTTGCGAGTCAGGGAGCGGGTCATTAGCGACATTCGTTCGTTGCCGAACCAGAACTCGGCGTGCGGCTGTCCGAACCCCCGCCTGTAGTCGTTCCAGCCGCGGTAGAAGTCCTCTCGGCGCTCGACGTCGGCGCGCCGCTGGACAACCGTCCAGCCGCCGCCATCCGTGTCCATGTCACAGAAGGCCAGCACTTTGCGCTCTTGACCGATCTGCAGCTGGTGAACACCGCTGGAGGCGCCGGCTGTCAGGTCACTGCAGTCGTGTACAGAGGAGCAGACGCCGTCCAAGTTGGGCGCAGGTGCCGGTCGCTGCTCGGGAGCGGTCAGCGAGGCTCCGATGTCGCGGATCTGGGCGGCCAGCTCGGCAGCTTGCTGGTCGGCTGTGCTCTGCTGGGCGGCTACGCCATCCAATCGGGTGGCGATGGAAGCGACACGCTCCTCGACAACACCAAATCTGGTCACCACTTGGTCCAGCCTGGAGAGAAGATGCTTCTGCGAGTCGTGCAGGTTTTTCAGCTGGGTAAAAAGCTGCCCTACCTTGCCAATGACGCTCGCCAGCTGCGAAGACTGCAGCGAGGCATGGTGTCCGGCGGAAATTCGAGCGGTGCGTGCCTCGGTGAGCATGTTGACGATGTCACGAAGTTCCCGCTGCGCGGCCCCGCAGCGCGTCGTGATGAGCAGCGCCGTCAGGAGGCGCACCGCCACACCACACTGCAGCAGGGACCGCATGGAGAGGCAGACGACCCGTCGACGGGTGGAGTGTGGCACCGTTTATGCTGCTCGGCATTCGATAAGGACTGTTATATATCTGCGTGGCTCGGTTGCTATGCTTGAGATGCCAGTGTTTACTCTTCGCTCAACGTGAGCGGCACATGTGGGCGGAGTGGCCAAATCCAGCCCTACCCTTGGGTGGAAGCGACGTCGAAGTCATAATTTCATGCGTAAATATCCTTGAGACTATTTCCCACTACACAGATTCAGAGGCGCAGCGAAGGAGGACCGTCCCCGTGCCCCACCCCCTTAGCAACCAAAAATACCCCAGATCAAGGAAGAAATTTTAACATTTTCGCCACGCAAGAACAAATCATCGAATAATCGAAAGTGGTCTCTGTTCCATTAAAAAATGGAGTAGGGCCCTCTTGAGAAAATTCTGGCTGCGCCCACGCACACACCTACAGCACCAGAATTGTGACTGGTACTATAGTTCCAGTCACCAGTACCAGTACTATAGTACTGCAGTACCAACAGAAATGTCGAAAAGTTAGCGTAAGAAGTAGTGCAAGTTAGCGTAAGTTAGCGTAAGGGGGGGGGGGGCGACTTTTCTGGGCCGGAGCGCCACATTCCATGGAAGCCGTATGCCCCCCCCCCCCCTGTATCCGCTCCTGGGGATGGACCACCAAGGCCAAAGCTGCGGTGGGTGGAAAATATTGGCCACGGCTTGATATAATTATATGTTGAAAGAATAATTCAAACACCATTATCAACATTCGAATTATATGTACCCTTTCAACTAAGTAGATTATCAAATAATGCCGCATACGCTTAATTTACTGCCTACTGCAATTCTTAAGCACATAAGCTGTTTTATGATGGGTAGATACCTACCCCTTGTATTTTAGTTGCATGCAGTGCTTGATGTTTTATAGTATCACGCATCAAATTATGAAAACGACTTATCAAGAAACTCGGTCATTAGTATTTTCTTAGATAATCATCGTAGTATGGTAATGGTTATTTCACTTTTGGTACCTACGCTTAAATTTCGAGCACTGATGTCTATTAATATTCTGTGAATCGGTCAGCGGTTAAGCCAGAGGCTTGACTGCAAATCGGTGGGGATCATCTTGATTTAATGTACATGATTACTGTAAGGAAGCTTGCATTTTTTTCGGCATGAAATTTTCAACATTTTCCCATCCGACCAGGCCGCAATACGCCGGGCCAGATCTCGGCCACCTTTTCCCTCCCCTCCCAAACACCGCCGAAGCGACCCTCGGTACGTGTCGTCTTCAAAGGCGGCATGAAATAAACAACGGCATCAGCCTCCCGTCTGGACCAAAACAACCGAAGGGTGCCAGGCCAGCTGTGAGCGAGTCCCGGTGAAATCTTACAGACCGTCCTGACAGCCCCAGGCGGCTTCACCACACACATGGCCTGAGGGGAAGAAAAAAAAAAAAAAAAGAAAAAAAAAACACTCCTACGAATCAAAAGGTAGAACCCAATCCAGAGCCCTGGGAGTGGCTGGAAATTAGAAAAGGTGGAGCTACGGAATGGACGAAAATCTGGCAGCCTGGCAGAAGGGCTCGGGACAATTTCTCTCGGAGGCTCGCTCTCGGACGGTCTCTCTCGCTCAAGATCTCTCTCTCTCTCTCTCTCTCTCTCTCTCTCTCTCTCTCTCTCTCTCTCTCTCTCTCTCTCTCTCTCTCTCTCTCTCTCTCTCTCTCTCTCTCTCTCTCTCTCTCTCTCTCTCTCTCTCTCTCTCTCTCTCTCTCTCTCTCTCTCTCTCTCTCTCTCTCTCTCTCTCTCTCTCTCTCTCTCTCTCTCTCTCTCTCTCTCTCTCTCTCTCTCTCTCTCTATATATATATATATATATATATATATATATATATATATATATATATATATATATATATCTATATATATATATATATATATATATATATATATATATATATATATATATATATATATATATATATATATATATATATATATATATATATATATATATATATATATATATATATATATATATATATATATATATATATATATATATATATATATATATATATATATATATATATATATATATATATATATATATATATATATATATATATATATATATATATATATATATATATATATATATATATATATATATATATATATATATATATATATATATATATATATATATATATATATATATATATATATATATATATATATATATATATATATATATATATATATATATATATATATATATATATATATATATATATATATATATATATATATATATATATATATATATATATATATATATATATATATATATATATATATATATATATATATATATATATATATATATATATATATATATATATATATATATATATATATATATATATATATATATATATATATATATATATATATATATATATATATATATATATATATATATATATATATATATATATATATATATATATATATATATATATATATATATATATATATATATATATATATATATATATATATATATATATATATATATCTATATCTCTCTCTCTCTCTCTCTCTCTCTCTCTCTCTCTCTCTCTCTCTCTCTCTCTCTCTCTCTCTCTCTCTCTCACGGACTCTCACACCTCATGGAGGCAGACGTGACATGAAGTGTCGGGCGGCGGAGAGTGAAGACGGCTGGAGGGCGACGACCATCGGGCATGTGAGTGTCATACGTCTGACATGTCTTCCTCTTTCCCAAACCTTTCCGAACCAACCTAAGTTCTATCACCCAGCTTCTGTCCCCTCAACGTCATTCACTTACTGAAAGGGGCGACCTGTTTTATGGGAGGGACCAAATAGGATAAATTCAGGGTGGGGAGGGAATGTGTCGCGGAGGAAATGTGTCGCGAAGGGGAGTGTGTCGCGTGCAAGGATTGAGGTGGCGAGAGTGTGTGTGTGTGTGTGTGTAAAAAGCGCGTGGGTGTGGTGAGATGCGGCGTATGGAAACTTAAATATACTAGATTAATTAAATATTATTATGTGGCAGCAGTCGGCAGTGATGGACAGGAAAAGCAGCGGAGCAGGATCGGATCAAGTATAATATGTAGTACAGCACAATTATGTTTGCATCAATTCCTGTCTTTCTCTCCTCGTCTAAATCAACTCGGCCTTTAGACTAACAGGAGTTCAAACAATAATGCTATGACTACCCACCGTGGTACAAGCTAATTCAAAATCCAAAACTAGGGGCGCCATCAGCCGTGTGTTCAGTGGCGTAACTCTCGTGATAACCCAGATAGCATTGAGGTCGGATGCCGATGGCCCAGTCAGTGACCCTTCGTGGGAAATAACGCAACTCGATGACGACAGGATACGACCCTCCCCGAACGGTAGCATAGTAAATACCTCGGTGATCAGGTGGACGGAGGAGAGGGTATTTACGTCTAGAGCAGAAATGGCGGCCGTGCCGCGGGCGCTGAGGGTGCGCGCCGCGCTGTTCGCCCTGACCGGGTGACCAACAGCCGACAAGTAGGTATAGATAGTAAGTACCGTGTGTACTTTACCTGAACTCAGAGATGATGTTCACATGATGTTTCATATTTGCCTAAGGAGTAACATTGTCATATCAAGTAAATTTACAAGCGAGGCAGTCGACCTGCGAGCCGTCTCCTATGGACTGAACGTTCCCGGGTAAGGGTAATGAGTGTCAAAGCCGGTTTTTTAACTTGAGTAGAATATTAATGTTGCTTATATTTACCTATATGATCTACGTCTGGATGATGTCGGATTGCGAGAAGGGGTGCGATGACCGTACACTTCGGGGGGTGGGGGGGCATTAAGCACATGCTCTGGTTCTTTGACTGCGAAATCCCGCTGGCCTCTGTGATCCAGGGGTACAGATGGGGCGGGCACAGTATGCAAGTCGGATGGGCTGTCGAGCCCCACCTTGCGTCCGTCGGGTTTGGCGCCGAACAATAGGGTAAGGCAAAACTTTGCACGGTCGTGAGTCCGCCCCCCGTTCGCTATACGTTTGGACACGGAGCCGTGTAGCGTTTCGGGGCGGGGGAACGTTCGGACAGGTTTGGCGTGCCATAAGCCCCCGAGGCTGAAAGGGTAGGGCAGGCTAGGTTATAAAGACGGCCAAGGGGACGTGTCAACGTGGTAGGGATCCGTGCCCGCTCGCGAGCACGTTCACCTGGTCGCACAGTATCAGTATACGGCGAATAAGGCCCGGTGCGGCATCGACTGATTTTTAAGGCTAGGTATGTTAGTCAAAGATACTAGAGCACTTGTATAAGCCCTCGGGCCAGTACGATGAACCCTCGTCTTGGCAGTTAAGCCCTTCATCCAGGCGAGGAACACTGTCAATAATGGCGAGGCCAGCTATGATGGCAGTGGAATATTTACATATTCGGCCAATCTATCAAAAAAGAGCAATAATCCGTCGATATATGTGTTTGTGTACCGCGGAGGGGGAGCAAAATCTGGGGACGAAGTATTTCATTAATTAATATGGATAAAATGAATGGGACGAGCGAATGTGAAGTGAATGAGGAGAATGAATGTGCTTTAGGTAGCTTTAAGGACCAGCGGAAGCCACTTGGGGCTCAATCACAGGCACCTATTTCGAGTGGAACATTGCACACAATTATGCTACTATTAGCATTCAATGAAAAGTCCCATCTCGGGACATTTCATTGAAACCAAGAGCAAATTGCATTCTCATTAATTTTATAAATACAACGTAATCTTTCTAATTTGTCTCGAAGCACTCAATTACCTATATGGTGTTCCAAAAACTTTGACCTCGCACACATATAAATTCGTATTAGGAACAGTAGCTCAAACAACATCAAGCCGGCTGGGGTTTGGGGAATGTGTGGTGGAGGTGGCGGGAAACACAGCACAACACATTCCGACACAGGCATAGCAGAAAAGCAGATATTTAGCCCTACCTAAATCTAGAGTCAGCCCATGTTCAGCCTTGTTAAAGTGCAGTCTCAGTTAAAATAAAGCCCCGTAGTTCAATCAGATCAGTTTCAGTTAAGGCTCGGTTGGCATTGCTCGCACACACTTATTGCTTTTCACACACCCATTATACATCCCACACACGCAGCTTCCCAGCCACACACCCAGCGCTGCACAGCCACACACCCCTCACCCGCCACACCCGCCAAACCACCGAAACCACCACCCCCCACCCCACCTGACGGCAGAGCCACCACCCCTACACTTAAGAAGCTTGGGCGATAATTCATGATTGACCGCACAGGTTTTATATTTCATTGGGCATTTCGTTTCTCAGTTGTTCCATCGACCATCGTTTCTGAGTCACGAATTTCAACCCTAACTCCCCCATACTGTTCGAAGCCCTTTCTTTGGTATCCCTTGATAAATAATCTCACACGGCTGAAATTGCGACTGTACTAATCACATTGTTATTTTTCCCTAAATCTTTAGCGGAGGCAAAAGTGCCATCTACTGAGATTGCTACGTTAAGAAGGAATTACGTTAATCAAGCATAAGTGACATCGGTTGGTTTTTTTGTCACCGACGATATTTTTAACGACCGGCGCGTTTTCAAAGACCCTGATGTGTTTAATGAGTTC
Source organism: Ashinkailepas kermadecensis (assembly GCA_034440615.1). Taxonomy (NCBI): domain Eukaryota; kingdom Metazoa; phylum Arthropoda; class Thecostraca; family Neolepadidae; genus Ashinkailepas; species Ashinkailepas kermadecensis. The sequence goes on along the minus strand of JAOTOM010001437.1, from coordinate 194 downwards.
CCAGTCTTTTTATTCCTTTTTGGAACCATGTGTTGCTTTTGGAGGGCCCAGCCTGTCCTTGAGGCCATATGGTCTCTCATGGCGGGGTGTGCTGAGGGCCTGCGGTGTTTTTGTTTTAGAGCTCCTGGTGATTTTTACGGCTGCAACACGTGTTCTAAAGGCCCTGCCGCTTTCTGCCAGACTCGATACGAATT
>JAOTOM010001436.1:57500-68620 GCA_034440615.1 Ashinkailepas kermadecensis | reverse complement strand
GTCAGTCTGGAGGTATTGTATTAGGTGACAAGTAAGTCTAGGGCCTTTCCGCAGTTATCCCAGATCCAATGACATCGAGGGTCCGTTTTTCAGTCCAGAGTCCAGTGGCAACTCGTTGATCTACCCACAAGTCTACAGCTTGTGCATAGGTCCGTGATTACATGTCAAGTCCGCAGTGATATACAGGTCCATGTTTTGACGATAGATGCAGGGTCCGTATGCAGGTATGAGGTCCAATGAAACGCTCTTTGTCTTTGTAGAGGCTCAGGGTCAGTCCACAAGCCCCGGGTCCCTCTGCAAGTCCTCTGCTTGTCTGTACGTCGGGGTCCGATAACGTGTCCTCGGCTCGTGTGCAGGTCGTGGCTCACTTTCTAAGGTTGTGGGGCTGGTTGGGTTTGTCTGCAAGTCGTGGGTCCTTTTATGGGCCCCCGAGTCCAATAACTGGTACACAATCAGTCTGCAGGTCCAGGTCCAATACAGGTGCTAGGTCCTATGTAGGTGTTGTTTATAGTGCAGGTTCGTATATAGCTGTATAGATACAGGATCTCTCTATTTGCACAGGGTGCATATCAAGGTTCTGAGTCCATCTACAGTTCCTGTGTTCGTCTATAGTCCCTGGGTGTGATGACATATCATATATATTCTACAGGGCCAGGAAGGGCTTGGTTTTCTGGTATAATTTAAAAGTTCGGAGCATACAGTTTTGCCAATTGGGACAAATTGTAATGTGAGTGCATACGCATTTTGAACTTAATATCAACACACCCACGAATAAAATCGTTTCTTCAAGCCGTGATGCTGCCAGACGGTATTACATTAATGCTTCCAGCAACGCAAGGAGCACATGCTCGCTCAGAGTGCATAATTTGTCTTTCAAAATATGATTTTTCCTGTGTTGAAAATTGGATATGTTTTTCGGACACTCATTCCCTATGCAGATCTACGGGACGTTTTGAGTCGGTCCGAGGAAAGTGTTGATCTATACGTCCCGAGTCTGTCTACAAGTCCTGGGTTCGTATGGTTTGTATCCAGGGTAAGTTTTCAGTTCTAGAATCCATCTGTGTGCATTGAGTCAATGGATTCTGAGTCACCTGAACAGTCCTATGTCACCCTACAAATTCAGGGTCCGCCTGCAGGGTCTAAGTCTGACGGCCATTCCACGGTGCATCGGCAGCCTCTGTATCAGGTCCGCTTGTCTCTCCACCAGTGGAGGGGTTCGTTCACAGCGCTGGTGTCCGACTACAGGTCTAGGGTCCATACACGGACCCATGAGCTCCTGACAGCTCGTGGGTGCGATGATAAGAGTCGATATCAGTTTTCGTTGAACAGCGCAGCAAGCCAGGCGATTACCAGATGCAGCTTCCGTCCTGTCACTGGCGCAACAGTTCGTTTTAGAGTTTTAGATGTCCTGGTTTGAATGTCGTCCACGTTGTTTGACCAGTCCAGGGTGCGCCCGTCTATGGGTCAGGGGGCGTCCGTTTATGGGCCCGGGTATGTCCGTCCATGGGTCAGGGTGTGTCCGTCCACGGATCAGGGGACGTCCGTCCACGGGTCAGGGTGTGTCCGTCCATGGGTCAGGGTATGTCCGTCAACGGGTCAGGGTGTGTCCGTCCACGGGTCAGGGTGTGTCCGTCCACGGGTCAGGGTGTGTCCGTCCACGGGTCAGGGTGTGTCCGTCCACGGGTCAGGGTGTGTCCGTCCATGGGTCAGGGGACGTCCGTACACGGGTCAGGGGACGTCTGTCCACGGGTCAGGGTGTGTCCGTCCACGGGTCAGGGTGTGTCCGTCCATGGGTCAGGGGACGTCCGTCCACGGGTCAGGGTGTGTCCGTCCATGGGTCAGGGGGACGTCTGTCCATGGATCAGGGTGTGTCTGTCCATGGGTCAGGGTGTGTCCGTCCATTGTTTAAGGCGTGTCCGTCCATGGGTCAGGGGACGTCCGTCCACGGGTCAGGGGACGTCTGTTCACGGGTCAGGGTGTGTCCGTCCATGGGTCAGGGGACGTCTGTCCACGGATCAGGGTGTGTCCATCCATGGGCCCGGGTGTGTTCGTCCACGGGTCAGGGTGTGTCCGTCCACGGGTCAGGGTGTGTCCGTCCACGGGTCAGGGTGTGTCCGTCCACGGGTCAGGGTGTGTCCGTCCACGGGTCAGGGTATGTCCGTCCACGGGTCAGGGTGTGTCCGTCCACGGGTCAGGGTGTGTCCGTCCATGGGCCAGGGTGTGTCCGTCCACGGGTCAGGGTGTGGCCGTCCACGGGTCAGGGTGTGTCCGTCCATGGGTCAGGGTATGTCCGTCCACGGGTCAGGGTATGTCCGTCCACGGGTCAGGGTGTGGCCGTCCACGGGTCAGGGTGTGTCCGTCCACGGGTCAGGGTATTTCCGTCCACGGGATAGTGTGTGGCCGTCCACGGGTCAGGGTGTGTCCGTCCACGGGTCAGGGTGTGTCCGTCCACGGGTCAGGGTATGTCTGTCCACGGGCCCGGGTATGTCCGTCCATGGATCAGGGGACGTCCGTCCATGGGTCAGGGGACGTCTGTCCACGGATCAGGGTGTGTCCATCCATGGGCCCGGGTGTGTTCGTCCACGGGTCAGGGTGTGTCCGTCCACGGGTCAGGGTGTGTCCGTCCACGGGTCAGGGTGTGTCCGTCCACGGGTCAGGGTGTGTCCGTCCACGGGTCAGGGTGTGTCCGTCCACGGGTCAGGGTATGTCCGTCCACGAGTCAGGGGACGTCTGTCCACGGGTCAGGGTGTGTCCGTCCACGGATCAGGGGACGTCCGTCCACGGGTCAGGGTGTGTCCGTCCACGGGTCAGGGTATGTCCGTCCACGGGTCAGGGTGTGTCCGTCCACGGGTCAGGGTGTGTCCGTCCACGGGTCAGGGTATGTCCGTCCACGAGTCAGGGGACGTCTGTCCACGGGTCAGGGTGTGTCCGTCTATGGGTCAGGGTATGTCCGTCCACGGGTCAGGGTATGTCCATCCATGGGTCAGGGTGTGTCCGTCCACGGGTCAGGGTGTGTCCGTCCATGGGCCCGGGTGTGTCCGTCCATGGGTCAGGGTATGTCCGTTCACGGGTCAGGGTATGTCCGTCCACGGGTCAGGGTGTGTCCGTCCATGGGTCAGGGGACGTCCGTCCACGGGTCAGGGTGTGTCCGTCCACGGGTCAGGGTGTGTCCGTCCACGGGTCAGTGTGTGTCAGTCCATGGGTCAGGGTGTGTCCGTCCACGGGTCAGGGTATGTCCGTCCACGGGTCAGGGTGTGTCCGTCCACGGGTCAGGGTGTGGCCGTCCACGGGTCAGGGTGTGTCCGTCCACGGGTCAGGGTATGTCCGTCCACGGGTCAGGGTGTGTCCGTCCATGGGTCAGGGTATGTCCGTCAACGGGTCAGGGTGTGTCCGTCCACGGGTCAGGGTGTGGCCGTCCACGGGTCAGGGTGTGGCCGTCCACGGGTCAGGGTATTTCCGTCCACGGGATAGTGTGTGTCCGTCCATGGGTCAGGGTGTGTCCGTCCACGTGTCAGGGTGTGTCCGTCCACGGGTCAGGGTATGTCTGTCCACGGGCCCGGGTATGTCCGTCCATGGATCAGGGGACGTCCGTCCATGGGTCAGGGGACGTCTGTCCACGGATCAGGGTGTGTCCATCCATGGGCCCGGGTGTGTCCGTCCACGGGTCAGGGTGTGTCCGTCCACGGGTCAGGGTGTGTCCGTCCACGGGTCAGGGTGTGTCCGTCCACGGGTCAGGGTGTGTCCGTCCACGGGTCAGGGTGTGTCCGTCCACGGGTCAGGGTGTGTCCGTCCACGGGTCAGGGGACGTCCGTCCACGGGTCAGGGTGTGTCCGTCCATGGGTCAGGGGACGTCTGTCCACGGGTCAGGGTGTGTCCGTCCACGGGTCAGGGTATGTCCGTCCACGGGTCAGGGTGTGTCCGTCCATGAGTCAGGGTGTGTCCGTCCACGGGTCAGGGTATGTCCGTCCACGAGTCAGGGGACGTCTGTCCACGGGTCAGGGTGTGTCCGTCTATGGGTCAGGGTATGTCCGTCCACGGGTCAGGGTATGTCCATCCATGGGTCAGGGTGTGTCCGTCCACGGGTCAGGGTGTGTCCGTCCATGGGCCGGGTGTGTCCGTCCATGGGTCAGGTATGTCCGTCCACGGGTCAGGCTATGTCCGTCCACGGGTCAGGGTATGTCCGTCCACGGGTCAGTGTGTGTCCGTCCATGGGTCAGGGGACGTCCGTCCACGGGTCAGGGTGTGTCCGTCCACGGGTCAGGGTGTGTCCGTCCACGGGTCAGGGTGTGTCCGTCCATGGGTCAGGGTGTGTCCGTCCACGGGTCAGGGTGTGTCAGTCCATGGGTCAGGGTGTGTCCGTCCATGGGTCAGGGTGTCCGTCCGTCCACGGGTCAGGGGACGTCTGTCCACGGGTCAGGGTGTATCCGTCCACGGGTCAGGGTGTGTCCGTCCACGGGCCAGGGTATGTCCGTCCATGAGTCAGGGTGTGTCCGTCCACGGGTCAGGGTGTGTCCGTCCATGGGCCCGGGTGTGTCCGTCCACGGGTCAGGGTATGGCCGTCCACGGGTCAGGGTGTGTCCGTCCATGGGTCAGGGTATGTCCGTCAACGGGTCAGGGTATGTCCGTCCACGGGTCAGGGTGTGGCCGTCCACGGGTCAGGGTGTGTCCGTCCACGGGTCAGGGTATTTCCGTCCACGGGATAGTGTGTGTCCGTCCATGGGTCAGGTGTGTGTCCGTCCACGGGTCAGGGTGTGTCCGTCCACGGGTCAGGGTATGTCTGTCCACGGGCCCGGGTATGTCCGTCCATGGATCAGGGGACGTCCGTCCATGGGTCAGGGGACGTCTGTCCACGGGTCAGGGCGTGTCCGTCCATGGGTCAGGGCGTGTCCGTCCACGGGTCAGGGTGTGTCAGTCCATGGGTCAGGGGACGTCCGTCCACGGGTCAGGGTGTGTCCGTCCATGGGTCAGGGGACGTCTGTCCATGGGTCAGGGTGTGTCCGTCCACGGGTCAGGGTGTGTCCGTCCACGGATCAGGGGACGTCCGTCCACGGGTCAGGGTGTGTCCGTCGACGGGTCAGGGTGTGTCCGTCCATGGGTCAGGGGGACGTCCGTCCACGGGTCAGGGTGTGTCCGTCCATGGGTCAAGGGACGTCTGTCCACGGGTCAGGGTACGTCCGTCCACGGGTCAGGTGTGTGCCCGTCCACGGATCAGGGACGTCCGTCCACGGGTCAGGGTGGTCAGGGTGTGTCCGTCCATGGGTCAGGGGACGTCCGTCCACGGGGGTGGGTGTGTCCGTCCATGGGTCAGGGGACGTCTGTCCACGGGTCAGGGTACGTCCGTCCACGGGTCAGGGTGTGTCCGTCCACGGGTCAGGGTGTGTCCGTCCACGGGTCAGGGTGTGTCCGTCCACGGGTCAGGGTGTGTCCGTCCACGGGTCAGGGGACGTCTGTCCACGGCTCAGGGTGTGTCTGTCCACGGGTCAGGGTGTGTCCGTCCACGGGTCAGGGTGTGTCCGTCCACGGGTCAGGGGACGTCCGTCCACGGGTCAGGGTGTGTCCGTCTACGGGTCAGGGGACGTCTGTCCACGGGTCAGGGTGTGTCCGTCCATGGGTCAGGGTGTGTCCGTCCACGGGTCAGGGGACGTCCGTCCACGGGTCAGGGGACGTCCGTCCACGGGTCAGGGTGTGTCCGTCTACGGGTCAGGGGACGTCTGTCCACGGGACATGGGTCAGGGCTTGACCGCATGTCGATGGGTCAGAGTTTGTCCGTGTGTCGATTGGCCTGGGTTTGTCCATGGGTCGATGGGTCAGAGTTTGTCCATGTGTCGATGGGTCAGAGTTTGTCCATGTGTCGATTGGTCTGGGTTTGTCCATGGGTCGATTGATCAGGGTATGTTTGTATGTCGATGGGTCAGAGTTTGTCCGAATGTCGATGGGATGGGTTTGTCTATATGTCGATGAGTCGGGGTTGCCCGTATGTCGACAGGTCAGGGTTTGTTTGTATGCCGATGGTTCAGTGTTTGTCCGCATGTCCATGGGTCAGTGTTTGTTAGTACGTAAATGGATCATGGTTTGTCCGTATGTCGATGGATCAGGGTTTGTCCGTATGTGATTGGTCAGGGGTTGTCCACATGTGATTGGTCAGGGTTTTTCGTATGTCGATGGGTCAGGGTTTGTCCGTATGTCGATGGGTCAGGGTTTGTCTGTATGTGATTGGTCAGGATTTGTCCGTATGTCGATGGGTCAGAGTTTGTCTGTATGACGATGGGTCAGGGTTTGTCCTATGTCGATTGGTCAGGGTTTGTCCGCATGTTGATGTGTCATGGTTTGCTCATATGTTGATTGGGCGTCATTTGTCAGTATGCCGATGGGTCAGGATTTGTCCGTATGTCGATGAGTCAGGGTTTATCTATATGCCGATGAGTCAGGGTTTGTCCGTATGTCGATAGGTCATGGTTCCCCATATTCCGATTGGTCGGGGTTTGTCCGTATGTCAATGGGTCCGGGTTTGTCCCTGTGTCGATGGGTCAGAATTTGTTCAGTGTCAATGGGTCAGGGTTTGTTAGTATACCGGTGGGTCAGGGTTTGTCCATATGTTGATTGGGCGCCTTTTTCCGTATGTCGATGGGTCAGAGTTTGTCGATGTGTCGATGGGCCAGAATTTGTCCGCATGTCGATGGATCATGATTTGTCCATATGTAAATGGGTCAGGGTTTGTCCATATGTGGATGGGTTAGGGTTTGTCCATATGCCGATGGGTCAGGGCTTGTCCGTATGCCGATGGGTCAGGGTTTGTCCATATGCCGATGGGTCAGGGTTTGTCCGCATACCGATGGGTCAGGGTTTGTCCATATGTTGATTGGGCGTCGTTTGTCCGTTTATGGCCAGGTGTGTGCTGCATATGCACGGACGTGGGCTTGTCTATTGATGGGTAAGATTTATGATCGTTCGCAGTTCAATCTGGCCCATCTAAAGAGCCACATTGGCCATACCCTACCAGTGGTTGGTTATTGGTTTTACGACACGTCGACCGTTGAGTCGTAAAGCGTCGCCAATCTCTCACGCCGATTGGTCGCGGGCGAAGATATCCTACCAGTGCAGACCAATCTATTCGAGGTGCAATAGGAATAATAGGACAATAGGAACAAGCGATTCTCGTCACTCATCCCTTGATAGAAACCGTTCAAACGTGTGCTCCATTAAGTTCTATTACATTGACCCGTGGAACCACAATTAGAATCGACTATCCAGGAAATTCTTATTTTTTACCGGACTCTATGGAGTCCCAGTTAGTCAGTTGTGCTACTCTAGGTAGTGGCAACGTTAATATCACACATCTTTCAGTTATTTCACATACTTTGAGTTTTTGGTGAATCCAATGAATCTTCTTTGCGTTGTTCCCAATAATTTCGGCACCCTTTGACGTCACTGATGTGTTAATTTGCTTCTTGTTTTGGACAGGCTTGCGTCTCTGGGCTGTTCAGGGATCTGAATCAGACTGTTCAGCGATGAACTGTGCGACATTGACAAGGGTCCAGCTTATCATCCACTCACGGTCTCAAAATAAATGTCCCCTTGTCCGGGACTCGACCCTCGGGGTCGTTGGTGAAGGCGATGGAACCTCAGCCCGCAATGGACTCCAGTCAGGTGCTATCACGCGTCCAGAGTCTGTCCGGGTCCAACGTAGCCTGATCATGTGTCCAGAGCATGTCCGGGTCCAGTGTGTCCTGACCATGTGTCCAGAGCATGTCCGGGTCCAGCGTGTCCTGACCTTGTGTCCAGAGCATGTCCGGGTCCAGCGCGTCCTGACCATGTGTCCAGAGCATGTCCGGGTCCAGCGTGTCCTGACCTTGTGTCCAGAGCATGTCCGGGTCCAGCGCGTCCTGACCATGTGTCCAGAGCATGTCCGGGTCCAGTGTGTCCTGACCATGTGTCCAGAGCATGTCCGGGTCCAGCGTGTCCTGACCTTGTGTCCAGAGTCTGTCGCATCGTCAGCGACGGTCTACTCCCGAGTCCAGTCATGTTCACATTTGTTCACACATTCAGAGTTGGCTCCGTGTTCAGCACAGTCAGCACAGTCATGGGGCGACGCAGTCAGTCCGTTCACGAGTCCGTGCACAACTGCAGTGTGATCCGTGCACAACTGCAGTGTGATCTGTGCACAACTGCAGTGTGATCCGTGCACAACTGCAGTGTGATCCGTGCACAACTGCAGTGTGATCCGTGCACAACTGCAGTGTGATTTGTGCACAACTGCAGTGTGATCTGTGCACAACTGCAGTGTGATCTGTGCACAACTGCAGTGTGATCTGTGCACAACTGCAGTGTGATCTGTGCACAACTGCAGCGTGATCCGTGCACAACTGCAGTGTGATCTGTGCACAACTGCAGTGTGATCTGTGCACAACTGCAGTGTGATCCGTGCACAACTGCAGTGTGATCTGTGCACAACTGCAGTGTGATCCGTGCACAACTGCAGTGTGATCCGTGCACAACTGCAGTGTGATTTGTTCACAACTGCAGTGTGATCTGTGCACAACTACAGTGTGATCCGTGCACAACTACAGTGTGATCTGTGCACAACTGCAGTGTGATCTGTGCACAACTGCAGTGTGATCTGTGCACAACTGCAGTGTGATCCGTGCACAACTGCAGTGTGATCTGTTCACAACTGCAGTGTGATCTGTCTACATGTTCAGTATACTCTGTTCACGATGCCAGTATTGGCTGTTCATAAGTTCAGTATGATCTTCTTATATGTTCAGTATGATTCAATAATGCATCTGGAATGTTCAGTTCATCGGTCCAGGATAGTCTACCGGGTCCAGTGTGGGCAGCTCACGAGTCTAATACAGTATGTGCACGTGCATGGCCTAGCCTGTTCACAGGTCTAGCATAGGTACGTGCTAGTAGTGCTAGTGCTGGCACGTAATCTGTTCACGGGTCTATCGTAATCTGTTCACGGGTCTATCGTAATCTGTTCACGGGTCTATCGTAATCTGTTCACGGGTCTATCGTAATCTGTTCACGGGTCTAGTATAGTCAGAGTCCGTCCATACGTGTAATAGTCTTTCAGCGGCCCAATATGGTCTGTTCACAAGTTCAGCATGGCCCGTTCTCAGGTACAGTATTATCTGTTCACAGGTCTAGTAAGGTTTGTTCACATGGTCTGTTCACAGGTCCACTATAGTCTGTACACAACTGCAGTTTTACCTTTTGACAGGTTCACTATGGTCTGTTCATAAGTCCAGTATGGTCTGTTCATATGCTTAGTATGGTATGTTCATAAGTCCAGTATGGTCGGTTTATAAGTCCAGTATTGTCTGCTGACAGGCTCAGTATGAATTGTTCCCATGTGCAATGTTGTCCGTTCACAGGTCAAGTGTGGTGCGAGTGCATGCGTCTGGAATATTCATTCCGTTCATTGGTCTGTGATAGTACAAGTCTAGAACAGCCCGCTCACCAGTCTAGTTTAGTTTGTTCACGGGTCTAGTACATCCAGTCTGTTCATGGAGTCAGCACAAGCTCTTCATATATGTTGTATAGTCAGTTTAGGGATTAAAATAGTCTGCCACAGTGCCCAGTATTGTCTGAGCCTGTTCATAGATCGGGTAGAATCTGTGAAGGGTACAATATGGCCCTTGACGTTAGCGGTCCAGCATGGTCTGTTATGTCAGCGGTCCAACATGGACTGGTATTGACAGGCACAGTACTGTCGGGTTACAGGTCTAGTGAGGTTTGTTCACAGGCCCAGTATGGTCTGTTCACAGGTTCACCATGGTCTACATACAGGTACAGCTTGGCCATTTCATTGGTTCAGTATTGTCTATTAATAAATATAGTATGGTCTGTTCATAAGTCCAGCATGATCTGTCATAACTCCGGTATGGTCTGTTCATAAGTCCCGTATGATCTGTTCATAAGTCCGGTATGGTCTGTTCATAAGTCCAGTATGGTCTGTTCATAAGTCCTGTATGGTCTGTTCATAAGTCCTGTATGGTCTGTTCATAAGTCCTGTATGGTCTGTTCATAAGTCCGGTATGGTCTGTTCATAAGTCCGGTATGGTCTGTTCATAAGTTCAGTATTGCCTGATAAGAGGCTTAGTATGGTCTGTTCACAAGCACTTAATTGTTTGCTTACAGGTCCAGTATGCCATACTCACAGTAGGGCCGATCCAGGAATTTTGTATGGGGCACCCGTCTGGAGGGGTACCATTTCTCCGGGCGGGTGCCACTGATTGCGAACATTTCAGAAGGTGGCGCACGTGAGTGTCCCCAGAGGGGGCATTTTCTACTCAGAGAGACACGCTCGGCTGAATAGTTCAACGGGAATGGTGCACTGAACATCTCGGAGGGCGCCTTTTCTACTCAGAGGGAATCCTTCGGCTGACAAATTTAAGGAGATGCACTCAAGTATCTTGAAGTGGTGCTTTTTTCCATCGGGGCGCCGCACGTTTGTGTGGAGGGGCGGGGAGCACATGCCCAGGAGTGTGTCCCCTCCTGGGATCCGCTCCTGGTTCACACGTCCTATTTGCCTGTTCACGGGTCCAGTACGATCCGTTGATGGACTCAGTGTGGCTCGTCATGCTTCTGGAGTGTTCAGCTACTCCGTCCTGGGTAGTCTACCGGGCCCAGTGTGGTCGGCGCACGGGTCTAGCATAGTCTATTCAAGTGTCTAGTATAGTCTCTTCACGAGCCTAGTATGATCTTTCTACGATTCCAGTATGGTCAGTTCATGGGTCTCAGTGGCATGCAAATTACGGTCTTTCCACGGTTCCAGTATCGTCAGTTTATGGGTCTTAGTAGCATGTCAATTACGGTCTTTCCATAGCTCCAATATGGTCAGTTCGTGGGTCTTAATAGTCTGTCAGTTAAGGTCCTTGTACGGTTACAGTGTGGTTCGACATTTCATATTCAGTATGGTCTGTCCGTGGGTTTTTTGCGGCACGATTGTGTCACTGATCCAGTATGGTCTAGTCACGTCAGGGTTGAAATGTTCACAGGTGCAGTACCGCCTGTTTACAGGTGCAGTATCGTCTGTTCACTGGTTCAGTATTGTCTGGTCACATATCCAGTATGGTCCGTACGCAGGTTCAGCATTGTCTGGTCACAGGTCCAGT
>JAOTOM010001436.1:0-55000 GCA_034440615.1 Ashinkailepas kermadecensis | reverse complement strand
AGTGGAAGTGGCGCTAGGCTGAAGTTCATACAAGGCTCTCACATACAAGGCTCGGTACTGTGTTTCGCCGGAGTTTCATTGTGATCCTGGCAGCAAGCAAGGATCCCGTCAGGTCAAGGATATTCCTGCCCATTGTAGCACCTACAGACGACTCCATAAGAGCTGGTCCACCAATCTTAATCATCCAGTTAGTCATCCAACTTATCCTCCATGGCAACCAGGCGCTTAAGTACACTGTATAAACCAGCCACAAAAACTTCAATATAATTAGCTGACTTAGCCAACGTGGCCAATCAGTCAGCGTACCAATCAGTCAGCTGCTTCTTAGAACTTGATCGATAAATATACACTGCGTTATAATCACCAGTTAACTAAATTCAGTTACATAACATCCAAGCACGGATCTTAGCTGCATAGCGACGTCCCAATCACATAATAGTCTGTCAATTATATTCAGACACATAGGCATTAAAATACTAAAATCAGCTGCATAACAACCAGACGATTAGGGTCAGCTGCAAACAACCAATCGATGAAGGTCAGCTACATAACAACATAACAACATAATAACGTCAGCTACATAACAATCAATAGACTAAGGTCAGCTACTTACAGTCAGTCGACTAAAGTCAGCTACATAACAACCAGTTCATTATGGTCAGTCATTTAGCGATCAGTTGATTAAAGTCGGCTATATAGCAATCAGTCGACTAAGGTCACCTACATAGCAACCAGTCGATTAAGGTCAACTACACAGCAATTAGTCGGACAAGGTCAGCCACATAAGCAATTGACTAAGGTCAGCTGCATAACAATCAGCCGATTGAAATCAGCTACATAACAATCAGTCGACTAAGATCACCTACATAACAATCAGTCGCCTAAGGTCAACTACATAACAATCAGCCGATTAAAATCAGCTACATAACGACCAGTCGACTAATGTCAGCTACATAACGATCAGTCGACTAAGGTCAGCTACATAACAATCAGCCGATTACAATCAGCTACATAACGATCAGTTGACTAAGGTCAGCTACATAACAATCAGTCGACTAAGGTCACCTGCATAACAACCAGTCGACTAAAGTCAGCTACATAACAAAACAAAAAATAATAACTACATACAATCAATCGATTAAGGTCAGCTACCTAACAATTAGTCAACTCAGGTCAGCTACATAACAATCGGTCGAACAAGTTTAGCTGCATAATAATAACTCAACTCAAGTAAGATCCATAGCCATCAGTCGACTGCGATCAACCACATAACAAGCAGTCGACTAAGATCAGCTAGATAACAAGCAGTCGACTAAAGTCAGCTACATAACAACCACTCGATTAAAATCAGCTGCATAACAACCAGTCGACTAAAGTCAGCTACATAACAACCAGTCCAGTCGATTAAAGTCACCTACGTAACATTCAGTCGACTAAGGTTACCTGCATAACCATCAGTCTATTAAGGTCAGCGCAATATAACTATCAGTCGACTAATGTCAGTTTCTTAACAATCAGTCGACTAAGATCAGCTACATAACAATCAGCCGATTAAGGTCAGCGCTACATATCAATCAGTCTACTAAAGTCAGCTACATAACAACCAATCGATTAAGGTCAGCTACGTAACAATCAGTCGACTAAGGTCACCTACATAACAATCAGTCCATTAAGGTCAGCGCTATGTAACTATCAGTCGACTAAGCTCAGCTACATAACAATCAGTCCATTAAGGTCAGCGCTACATAACAATCAGTGGACTAAGGTCAGCTGCATAACAATCAGTCGACTAAGGTCAGCTACATAACAACCAGTCGATTTAGGTCAGCTGCATAACAATAAGTCGACAAAATTCAGCTACATAACAATCAGTCGACTAAGCTCAGCTACATAACAATCAGTCCATTAAGGTCAGCGCTACATAACAATCAGTCGACTAAGGTCAGCTGCATAACAATAAGTCGACAAAATTCAGCTACAGAACAATCAGTCGACTAAGGTCAGCTGCATAGCAATGAGTTAAATGAAGTCAACTGCATAGCAATCAGTCAAATGAAGTCAGATCAACAGGTGCCACTTGGCAAGATAACCAGTCACCAGCTCTTGTCGGTCAATATGACTACAGGCGTCATCCATTAATCTGACTGATCTCAAATAAGCGACATAACAACTAGCCGATTTTAGTTGGCTAAATAATAACAAGTGTTAGAAAATTATGTATAAACAAGCGAAGCGAACGTTTTGCAGCCAATGTAGCTGAAGTTGTGTCAACGCTAAGAAAGTCATGGGCCATCACCGGCAGTAAAAACCCATCAGAGGTAACAGCCTACTGTGTGTCATGATGCGGGGATGCGAACCAACCAGCTTATGCAACTCGATTAATCAGCTTTGTGACGAATCCACTTCCACTGCATGGCTGCAGCTCCACAGCCCCAACATAAGCAGATCGTCCATTGAGTATTGCCAGTCCGTCCATGCTAGTCCAGTGAGCGTTGCCAGTCCGTCCATGCTAGTCCAGTGAGCGTTTCCGGAGACAGCGCGGCGGTGCCATGGCCAGCGTGGCCAGTGCGGGCAGCCTGCTCGCATAAGACTGTCGGCCGACAGGGATGGTGGCGTGGTGCGCACACTGGCCGACACATTGACCAGTGCGACAGTGCGCAACACACATTGGCCAGTGCGACAGTGCGCAACACACATTGGCCAGTGCGACAGTGCGCAACACACATTGATCAGTGCGACAGTGCGCAACACACATTGGCCAGTGCGACAGTGCGCAACACACATTGGCCAGTGCGACAGTGCGCAACACACATTGGCCAGTGCGATAGTGCGCAACACACATTGGCTAGTGTGGCAGTGCGCAACACACATTGGCTGGTGTGGCAGTGCGCAACACACATTGGCTAGTGCGACAGTGCGCAACACACAGCGTAGCTAGGCAAGCTACATGGCTTGGTGAGTCGGGCGTCGCAGGTGATAATGAGTCAGAGCCGAACCACTCCGACGGGCTTGCTCACACCTCTGATGGTGAGCAAAAAGCTATTTTGCCCGCATGATCATTTGTTAATTGGCCTGGTCAAGTTGAGATCATTAAGCAGCGGTGTCAACGGATGAATATATCTGAAGAGTGATTGTTAGTGGGGCTAAGTCGGTCAGCTACCAGGGCAGAGAACGGTCGGGTGAGTCAAGGGCATCGCTTCGTCTGAATGGCCATGTCAAACTAAATACGTCGAATGTTCTTCATTTGCTAGGTCCAGCTAAGCCAGTCGAATGGCAGCAATTCATCAGGTCAAACTAAGCAAGTGGAAAAATATTAATTTGGCAGATCGAACTAAACGGCTCGAGCAGCAGTAGTTGAAATGACCAAACAAAACCAGTTGAGTGGTACTGGTTAGTGATGTCAAGCTGAACTTGCCGAGTGATCTTAATCAGTGTGGTCAAAGAAACCTAAGAAATTGTGCAAATTGTGCATGTCAAACTAACCCTACCAGGTAGCATTACCTTGGTCATACTAAGCATGTCGAGTAAAGTTAGTTTGCCAGGCTAAGCAAAACTAGTCGAGAAGCGTCGGTTTGTCAGGCCAAACAAAGTCAGTTGAGTTGCTTGGCCCCTCTACGCTACATCAGTCCAGTGATAGTGGTTTTCAGCATCGAGTCTGTCTTGGTCGAGCCATTCACTCAGAGTCATTCCAGAGGCAATAATCAACTGGTGCCGTCCACCCAAGATGCTATAGCATGCCATCGGTTCAGACCAAGGTAGCTGTCTCATACCGTCGGATCAGACGAGGCCAAGATGGCTGTGTCATACTGTCGGGCCAGACTGTCATACCGTCGGGTCAGGCTGTCATACCGTCGGGTCAGGCTGTCATACTGTCGTATCTAACTGTCATACAGTCGGGCCAGACTGTCATACCGTCGGGTCGGACTAGGATAGCTGTGACATGTTGTCGGGTCAGACTGTCTTACTGCCATGTCAGGCTGTCATACCGTCGGGTCAGACTGTCATACCGTCAGGTCAGGCTGTCATACTATCGTATCTGACTGTCATACCATCGGGCCAGACTGTCATACCGTCGGGTCAGACTGTCATACCGTCGGGTCAGGCTGTCATACTGTCGTATCTGACTGTCATACAGTCGGGTCAGACTGTCATACCGTCGGGTCAGACTGTCATACCGTCGGGTCAGACAAGGATAGGTGTGACATGCCGTCGGGTCAGACTGTCATTTCAGGTTGTCATACCGTCGGTTCAGACTGCCATACCGTTGGGTCAGACTGCCATGTCAGGCTGTCATACCGTCGGGTCAGACTGTCATACCGTCGGGTCAGACTGTCATACCGTCGGGTCAGGCTGTCATACCGTCGTATCAGACTGTCATACTGTCGGGTCAGACTGTCATATCGTCGGGTCAGGCTGTCATACCTTCGGGTCAGACTGTCATACCGTCGAGTCAGGCTGTCATACCGTCGGGTCAGGCTGTCATACCTTCGGGTCAGGCTGTCATACTGTCAGGTCAGACTGTCATACCGTCGGGTCAGACTGCCATATCGTCGGGACAGGCTGTCATACCGTCGGGTTAGGCTGTCATACCGTCGGGTTAGGCTGTCATACCGTCGGGTCAGGCTGTCATACCGTCTGGTCAGACTGTCATACCGTCCGATCGGAGGAGACTAAGGTAGATGTGTCATTCCGTCGGTTTGGATCAAACCAAGGTAGCTGTGCCACGCCGTTGTGTTAGATCAGACCAAAGTAACTGTGCTACATCGTCGTATCGGTTGAGACCGAGGTGTCTGGGACCCCCTAATGCCCAGCTTTTATGAGCCGAACGAGTCGCCGTCGACTGCAAGTCTAATGCAGTAATACAGATATTAGACATACGCCGAGTGTTGCCAGAAGTTGAAGCAGGTCGGAATTATAATTACGTCCGTGTAGTCAGGAATTGCTGAACTAATATGATCGAATGTGTGCGATGATCCAGCCTGAGGAAATACCAGCGTGATGACATGCTATTGTCACACAGTCATGTTCGTCGGGCAGCGTCTGGGTCGGTCAAACCTGACGAAGTCTCATCGTCAGCTGCCAGGCTGTGGCATGCAGCAATGGTAGTTTGTCAGTTAGCATTCGTCGGTGTTGAGAACATCGTCTGATTGGTCTAGAAGTCCAGTAATGTGCGGCTGTCAAGGCTACAATTGTGTCAACTAGCAGCGTCCGGTCAGGCGTCCGGTCAGGCGTCCGGTCAGGCGTCTGGTCAGGCATCTGGTCAGGCATCTGGTCAGGCGTCCGGTCAGCATTGCCCATTGCGAGTTTGAGTAGCATTGTTGGGTTAGATTTGTCTGGTCGATTACAATTGCCGTATTAAATACAATCTAACAATATAGTCATGTAGGTTTTTCTGGTCAGATGTCATTACCAGATCAGTGCAGTGCATTTGCGTACTATTATCACGCCAGGACTGTATAATTGGTCGATGCGTTTGGTCATACCGTGCAGTGAACCGGGCTCAGATCAGACAGTGCCAGTCGAGCACCTCTGTCGGCTCAGATCAGCATAGTCGAGTGGTTTTGTGAAGCCGCTACAATCTGGTCAGGTGTGTTTGTCATGTCTGGCTTACCAGGTCAGGCCCGACCAAACGTGTGGAGTCCGGAATGTCATGCCAAGGTCGATCGGGGACAGTCGAGTAGCAGAGCACGGGCAGTAAGCTCACGTCATGGGGGGAGGGCAGGCGTCGTGGTGGATGGTGGCTACACGACTGCAGACTAACAGCCCGTCACGTCTACGGTCGGCTGATGGGTCGATTGGCGTTGGTCTCATTGTGCTGAGTCTGGAGGGCCAATGTCGATTTTGAATGTCAATGATGTGAATGTCGGATGGTCAGATAATTCAGTGGCAGAGGGGTGTAACTGACAACCTACAGAAAAATATAAACAGAAATCGCCGGCGTCTCAGCTTCCGACGTCGAGGAAATATGTCGTGAATTATCCATGTACTTGATGCCAACGAATGTCAAAATGTCAAACAGTTTCATGAATTGCATTCGACACATGGTTTTTGTTATCAGTTGTCAGATCTGGTAACACGAAGTATAGTCCGTTGTTCGTAGTGTGGTTTATGCACCACAGTCAGCAAGTCATCCCGATCAAAAATTTAATCAGCGTCAAGATTTTAACCTCGCTGTCAGTCAGTTCGAGCAGTCGGGTGTGTCACGAAAGATCAAGAGTCACTTGTGGCATGCACTGAATGAGCACAGTCACGTTTCCAATCATGTCCAGGTGCTTTGATTACTTGCTCAGTATGATCTAGATGTTCGTTATTTCGCCAGTAAGGTCTCGTCTAGCATGTTAACTTGGGGTTTATGCCCACCAGTCAGTGACCATTCTCCACCGTTCTGGCATACTATGGGAGAGGACAGGCGACGTCCGGTTGGCCCAAACGGTGGCCCCACAGTCGCCAATGGGCACGGCGCCAGTCAAACTTCCTTAGAATCCATACCTCTACTCACCATTCAGGAGGATCCATATAGCTGGTTTCTGGTACAGTGCAATCCGGATGATTAAGTAATAGTGTATAATGGTTGAAATAGTTAAATAATTATCCAGACTGCGGTATGAACTACTTTGTTGGCTATTTCTCCATTCTGGCCCAGATGGTTATCTACTTTTCCAGGTCAGCTTGAATGTCAGATTGTCCCTTCTGGTCCAGATAGCTATGTAGTCACTTGTCCAGTCTGATTATTTAGTCGGTCAGCTACTTGTCAAATGTGGTCATTTAGTTGGTCAGGTACGTGTCAAATCTGGTCATTTAAACGGCCAGTCGCTTGTCAAATCGAGTCACGTAGTTGGTCGGTTACCGGTATGTTTCCGTCTGTGTGGCTGATTTCTGTCTGTGTAGTCGGATCCGGTCCATACAGTCCTTTACGTCTTTTAGTCAAGTCCAGATGATTAGCTGTTCGTCCAACCTAGCCCAGATGGTGAGATATTTGTGTAGTCCAGTGCAGTCGAGTTCCCAGTTCCATCTGGTCAGGTCAACAATTACTGGTCGTTTGGTCGGATGGTTGCGATCCTCTCCATTTCTGTCCACCTAGCCATTCGGGTGTGTGCGATTGCTGGTCTGTCCACTTTGGTATGGATGTCAGCCACGTGTCTTTGTCGGTCCAAGTCGATAGTTACTGTCCACTTTGGTCCAGATGGTTAGTCACGTTTCTGTCGGTCCAAGTCGATAGTTGCTGTCCACTTTGGTCCAGACGGTCAGTCACGTGTCTTTGTCGGTCCAAGTCCATAGTTACTGTCCACTTTGGTCCAGACGGTCAGTCACGTGTCTTTGTCGGTCCAAGTCGATAGTTACTGTCCACTTTGGTCCAGATGGTTAGTCACGTGTCTGTCGGTCCTAGTCGATAGTTACTGTCCACTTTGGTCCAGATGGTTAGTCACGTGTCTGTCGGTCCAAGTCGATAGTTACTGTCTACTTTGGTCCAGATGGTCAGCCACGTGTCTTTGTCGGTCCAAGTCCATAGTTACTGTCCACTTTGGTCCAGACGGTCAGTCACGTGTCTTTGTCGGTCCAAGTCGATAGTTACTGTCCACTTTGGTCCAGATGGTTAGTCACGTGTCTGTCGGTCCAAGTCGATAGTTACTGTCCACTTTGGTCCAGATGGTTAGTCACGTGTCTGTCGGTCCAAGTCGATAGTTACTGTCTACTTTGGTCCAGATGGTCAGCCACGTGTCTTTGTCGGTCCAAGTCGATAGTTACTGTCCACTTTGGTCAGGACGGTTAGTCACGTGTCTGTCGGTCCAAGTCGATAGTTACTGTCCACTTTGGTCCAGATGGTTAGTCACGTGTCTTTGTCGGTCCAAGTCGATAGTTACTGTCCACTTTTGTCCAGACGGTCAGTCACGTGTCTTTGTCGATCCAAGTGGATAGTTACTGTCCACTTTGGTCCAGATGGTTAGTCACGTGTCTGTCGGTTCAAGTCGATAGTTACTGTCCACTTTGGTCGAAATGGTCAGTCACGTGTCTTTGCCGGTCCAAGTCGATAGTTACTGTCCACTTTGGTCCAAATGGTCAGTCACGTGTCTTTGTCGGTCCAAGTCGATAGTTACTGTCCACTTTGGTCCAAATGGTTAGTCACGTGTCTTTGTCGGTCCAAGTCGATAGTTACTGTCCACTTTGGTCCAGATGGTCAGTCATGTGTCTTTGTCGGTCCAAGTCGATAGCTACAGTCTAGTTAGGCTCAGATAGCTGTCTGTTCTGATCCTCATCGATTGCCACTAGTCAAGTATCGAGCCAGGTGAATAGTTACTGTCTAGTCAGTCTCAGATGGCTGTCTGTTTTGGTCTTCATCGGTTGTCACTAGTCCAGTATCGAGCCCAGTGGATGGTTACTGTCCAGTGAGTCACTAATGATTGTCTGTTCTTCCCGTCGTCGGTTGTCACTAGTCAAATGTCGAGCCACTTTGGTCCAGATGGTTAGTCACGTGTCTGTGTCGGTCCAAGTCGATAGTTGCTGTCTACTTTGGTCCAGACGGTCAGTCACGTGTCTTTGTCGGTCCAAGTCGATAGTTACTGTCCACTTTGGTCCAGACGGTCAGTCACGTGTCTTTGTCGGTCCAAGTCGATAGTTACTGTCCACTTTGGTCCAGATGGTTAGTCACGTGTCTGTCGGTCCAAGTCGATAGTTACTGTCCACTTTGGTATGGATGTCAGCCACGTGTCTTTGTCGGTCCAAGTCGATAGTTACTGTCCACTTTGGTCCAGATGGTTAGTCACGTGTCTGTCGGTCCAAGTCGATAGTTACTGTCCACTTTGGTCCAGATGGTTAGTCACGTGTCTTTGTCGGTCCAAGTCGATAGTTGCTGTCCACTTTGGTCCAGACGGTCAGTCACGTGTCTTTGTCGGTCCAAGTCCATAGTTACTGTCCACTTTGGTCCAGACGGTCAGTCACGTGTCTTTGTCGGTCCAAGTCGATAGTTACTGTCCACTTTGGTCCAGATGGTTAGTCACGTGTCTGTCGGTCCAAGTCGATAGTTACTGTCTACTTTGGTCCAGATGGTCAGCCACGTGTCTTTGTCGGTCCAAGTCGATAGTTACTGTCCACTCTGGTCCGGACGGTTAGTCACGTGTCTGTCGGTCCAAGTCGATAGTTACTGTCCACTTTTGTCCAGACGGTCAGTCACGTGTCTTTGTCGATCCAAGTGGATAGTTACTGTCCACTTTGTTCCAGATGGTTAGTCACGTGTCTGTCGGTTCAAGTCGATAGTTACTGTCCACTTTGGTCGAAATGGTCAGTCACGTGTCTTTGCCGGTCCAAGTCGATAGTTACTGTCCACTTTGGTCCAAATGGTCAGTCACGTGTCTTTGTCGGTCCAAGTCGATAGTTACTGTCCACTTTGATCCAAATGGTCAGTCACGTGTCTTTGTCGGTCCAAGTCGATAGTTACTGTCCACTTTGTTCCAGATGGTCAGTCATGTGTCTTTGTCGGTCCAAGTCGATAGCTACAGTCTAGTTAGGCTCAGATAGCTGTCTGTTCTGATCCTCATCGATTGCCACTGGTCAAGTATCGAGCCAGGTGAATAGTTACTGTCTAGTCAGTCTCAGATGGCTGTCTGTTTTGGTCTTCATTGGTTGTCACTAGTCCAGTATCGAACCCAGTGGATGGTTGCTGTCCAGTGAGTCACTAATGATTGTCTGTTCTTCCCGTCGTCGGTTGTCACTAGTCAAATGTCGAGCCACTTTGGTCCAGATGGTTAGTCACGTGTCTTTGTCGGTCCAAGTCGATAGTTGCTGTCCACTTTGGTCCAGACGGTCAGTCACGTGTCTTTGTCGGTCCAAGTCGATAGTTACTGTCCACTTTGGTCCAGATGGTTAGTTACGTGTCTGTCGGTCCAAGTCGATAGTTACTGTCCACTTTCGTCCAGATGGTTAGTCACGTGTCTGTCGGTCCAAGTCGATAGTTACTGTCCACTTTGGTCCAGATGGTCAGCCACGTGTCTGTCGGTCCAAGTCGATAGTTACTGTCCACTTTGGTCCAAATAGTCAGCCACGTGACTTTGTCGGTCCAAGTCGATAGTTACTGTCCACTTTGGTCCAAATGGTCAGTCATGTGTCTTTGTCGGTCCAAGTCGATAGGTACAGTCTAGTTAGGCTCAGATAGCTGTCTGTTCTGATCCTCATCGATTGCCACTAGTCAAGTATCGAGCCAGGTGAATAGTTACTGTCTAGTCAGTCTCAGATGGCTGTCTGTTTTGGTCTTCATCGGTTGTCACTAGTCCAGTATCGAGCCAAGTGGATGGTTACTGTCCAGTGAGTCACTAATGATTGTCTGTTCTTCCCGTCGTCGGTTGTCACTAGTCAAATGTCGAGCCACTTTGGTCCAGATGGTTAGTCACGTGTCTTTGTCGGTCCAAGTCGATAGTTGCTGTCCACTTTGGTCCAGACGGTCAGTCACGTGTCTTTGTCGGTCCAAGTCGATAGTTACTGTCCACTTTGGTCCAGATGGTTAGTTACGTGTCTGTCGGTCCAAGTCGATAGTTACTGTCCACTTTCGTCCAGATGGTTAGTCACGTGTCTGTCGGTCCAAGTCGATAGTTACTGTCCACTTTGGTCCAGATGGTCAGCCACGTGTCTGTCGGTCCAAGTCGATAGTTACTGTCCACTTTGGTCCAAATAGTCAGCCACGTGACTTTGTCGGTCCAAGTCGATAGTTACTGTCCACTTTGGTCCAAATGGTCAGTCATGTGTCTTTGTCGGTCCAAGTCGATAGGTACAGTCTAGTTAGGCTCAGATAGCTGTCTGTTCTGATCCTCATCGATTGCCACTAGTCAAGTATCGAGCCAGGTGAATAGTTACTGTCTAGTCAGTCTCAGATGGCTGTCTGTTTTGGTCTTCATCGGTTGTCACTAGTCCAGTATCGAGCCAAGTGGATGGTTACTGTCCAGTGAGTCACTAATGATTGTCTGTTCTTCCCGTCGTCGGTTGTCACTAGTCAAATGTCGAGCTAGGTGGCAATAACATATTGTCATTTTTGTCAGCTTTTCATTTAGATTTAGATTGCAGGTCACCTGCATTAGCTGTGCTTGTCAGGTGACTACGTGTGGTGATGTCATAGGCATCACCAGGGGTGAGGGCACCGGGGGCAGTTTCCCCAGCCTCAAAACACTGAATCCTGGGATTCTTCTCTTTTTTTATTAATCATTGGAAAAAGCTAGGCCAAAAAGCTTCATTTACTTCCAGCCTCGAACACCTGGCAACACAAGTGGGTGGTACAATCATGATCAGTTCCTCTTTCAAATGGTAAATAGACTAATAGCCATGTCAAACTGTCGAAGTCAAGTGTTGAGAGGTTCGCTATGTCAGGATGATCCATGCCGGCAGCTACTCGTTGGCTCGGAGGTTATGTTTCCTGTGGTGGGCGATAGTTAATTCCCGATAACAAACTGTTTGGTCAGGTCAGGCGACGTTAGTCAGTTGGCTGTGTCGCCCAGAGAAGTCAGGTCAGGCGACGTTAGTCAGTTGGCTGTGTCGTACAGTGAAGTCAGGTCAGGCGACGTTAGTCAGTTGGCTGTGTCGTACAGCGAAGTCAGGTCAGGCGACGATAGTCAGTTGGCTGTGTCGTACAGTGAAGTCAGGTCAGGCGACGATAGTCAGTTGGCTGTGTCGCCCAGAGAAGTCAGGTCAGGCGACGTTAGTCAGTTGGCTGTGTCGTACAGGGAAGTCAGGTCAGGCGACGATAGTCAGTTGGCTGTGTCGTACAGCGAAGTCAGGTCAGGCGACGATAGTCAGTTGGCTGTGTCGTACAGTGAAGTCAGGTCAGGCGACGTTAGTCAGTTGGCTGTGTCGTACAGCGAAGTCAGGTCAGGCGACGATAGTCAGTTGGCTGTGTCGTACAGTGAAGTCAGGTCAGGCGACAATAGTCAGTTGGCTGTGTCGCCCAGAGAAGTCAGGTCAGGCGACGATAGTCAGTTGGCTGTGTCGTACAGAGAAGTCAGGTCAGGCGACGATAGTCAGTTCGCTGTGTCGTACAATGAAGTCAGGTCAGGCGACGTTAGTCAGTTGGCTGTGTCGTCAGTGAAGTCAGATCAGGCGACGATAGTCAGTTCGCTGTGTCGTACAATGAAGTCAGGTCAGGCGACGTTAGTCAGTTGGCTGTGTCGTCCAGAGAAGTCAGGTCAGGCGACGATAGTCAGTTCGCTGTGTCGTACAGTGAAGTCAGGTCAGGCGACGTTAGTCAGTTGGCTGTGTCGTACAGCGAAGTCAGGTCAGGCGACGATAGTCAGTTGGCTGTGTCGTACAGTGAAGTCAGGTCAGGCGACGTTAGTCAGTTGGCAGTGTCGCCCAGAGAAGTTAGGTCAGGCCACGTTAGTCAGTTGGCTGTGTCGTACAGCGAAGTCAGGTCAGGCGACGATAGTCAGTTGGCTATGTCGTCCAGAGAAGTCAGGTCAGGCGACGATAGTCAGTTCGCTGTGTCGTACAATGAAGTCAGGTCAGGCGACGATAGTCAGTTGGCTGTGTCGTCCAGAGAAGTCAGGTCAGGCGACAATAGTCAGTTGACTGTGTCGTACAGTGAAGTCAGGTCAGGCGACGTTAGTCAGTTGGCTGTGTCGTACAGTGAAGGCAGGTCAGGCGACGTTAGTCAGTTGGTTGTGTCGTACAGTGAAGTCAGGTCAGGCGACAATAGTCAGTTGGCTGTGTCGTACAGCGAAGTCAGGTCAGGCGACGATAGTCAGTTGGCTGTGTCGTACAGTGAAGGCAGGTCAGGCGACGTTAGTCAGTTGGCTGTGTCGTACAGCGAAGTCAGGTCAGGCGACGATAGTCAGTTGGCTGCGTCGTACAGTGAAGTCAGGTCAGGCGACGATAGTCAGTTGGCTGTGTCGTACAGGGAAGTCAGGTCAGGCGACGTTAGTCAGTTGGCTGTGTTGCCCAGAGAAGTCAGGTCAGGCGACGTTAGTCAGTTGGCTATGTCGCCCAGAGAAGTCAGGTCAGGCGACGATAGTCAGTTGGCTGTGTCGTACAGTGAAGTCAGGTCAGGCGACGTTAGTCAGTTGGTTATGTCGCCCAGAGAAATCAGGTCAGGCGACGTTAGTCAGTTGGCTGTGTCGCCCAGAGAAGTAAGGCCAGGCGACGATAGTCAGCTGGCTATGTCGCCCGGAGAAGTCAGGTGAGGCGACGTTAGTCAGTTGGCTGTGTCGTACAGAGAAGTCAGGTCAGGCGACGATAGTCAGTTGGCTGTGTCGTACAGTGAAGTCAGGTCAGGCGACGTTAGTCAGTTGGCTGTGTTGCCCAGAGAAGTCAGGTCAGGCGACAATAGTCAGTTGGCTGTGTCGTACAGAGAAGTCAGGTCAGGCGACGATAGTCAGTTGGCTGTGTCGTACAGGGAAGTCAGGTCAGGCGACGATAGTCAGTTGGCTGTGTCGTACAGTGAAGTCAGGTCAGGCGACGATAGCCAGTTGGCTGTGTCGTACAGGGAAGTCAGGTCAGGCGACGATAGTCAGTTGGCTGTGTCGTACAGTGAAGTCAGGTCAGGCGACGATAGCCAGTTGGCTGTGTCGTACAGGGAAGTCAGGTCAGGCGACGTTAGTCAGTTGGCTGTGTCGCCCAGAGAAGTCAGGTCAGGCGACGATAGTCAGTTGGCTATGTCGTTCAGTGAAGTCAGGTCAGGCGACGATGGTTGACAACGGTCAGGTCAGGCGACGATAGTCAGTTTGCTGTGTCGTACAGTGAAGTCAGGTCAGGCGACGATAGTCAGTTGGCGGTGTCGTACAGTGAAGTCAGGTCAGGCGACGATGGTTGACAACGGTCAGGTCAGGCGACGATAGTCAGTTTGCTGTGTCGTACAGTGAAGTCAGGTCAGGCGACGATAGTCAGTTGGCGGTGTCGTACAGTGAAGTCAGGTCAGGCGACGATGGTTGACAACGGTCAGGTCAGGCGACGATAGTCAGTTCGCTGTGTCGTACAGTGAAGTCAGGTCAGGCGACAATGGTGGACAACGGTCAGGTCAGGCGACGATAGACAGTTGGCTGTGTCGTTCAGTGAAGTCGGGTCAGACAACAATGGTAGACAACGGTCAGGTCAGGCGACAATGGTCAGTTGGCTGTGCTGTCCAGAGAAGTCAGGTCAGGCGACAATGGCTGGCAACGGTCAGGTCAGGCGACAATGGTCAGTTGGCTGCATTGTCTGTTCACGTCGTTTGTCAGTCTAGCTGGCAGAAGTCGCTCAGAATAGCTGCTGGCCTGTTCTCAGCCTAGTCCCTCGGCTCAGGTGGTAAAAGCTACTCTGCCTAGATGGTAATAGCCGCCATAGTCATTTGGTAGTAGTCGGTATTAGCTATTCCGGTACAAATGGTTCTTCTGGTTAAATTACAACGGTCGCTTGATGAACTGGCGATTATCGTGGTCAGATGTCGGGGCTTGCTGTGGTCAGATGATAGCAGTTGATGTTTCCAAAACAGCATAACATTTCTGGTGATATGACAATGGTCTCTCTGGCCACCGAGCAGTCAGATATTAGAAGATGGTCTGGAATGCTGGCAACAGTGACTCTTAGAGGGCATTTGCTTAGAGATTATATAGCAATAGGCAGCACAATTACATATAGTCGTTCTACTCAGATGATAGAAGTCAGTTCTTTGTCAGTCCGATCGATGTACTTATTGTCGGTCAGATTGCTAAGACGACAGACAAGAAGTCATATTTTGTACGACGTAATGGCTAAGGTTAGTATGAATAGTGCTGGGTGGGCGTGAATAGTTGGTTTGCTGAAACTAAAATAACACAGCAATGGAAGTCGTCTCGGCAACCAGTCAGAGTCGGATGTGTACTCTTGTCTGATTATAATAGTCAGATATAGCGAATGGCAAACAGGCTAGATGACGATGCCTTTTTTAAGGCAATATTCATGGGCTTCTGAACGTGATCAATAACGTTAGTCAGTACGGTAGTTTTATCCGATAGGTGTCACTTTTGTCGGTCCCCCTGTATAGCTAGATGCAGGCAAGTATTGTCTTGCAAAGAATAGTCGACACTACCAATTTGCCGTACGACAAAGTCAGTGCCTTTGTCAGGACTGATGGCACGACAGTGTGCTAACAGTCGATAACGGCAACCAACAGAAAACGGTCACCGGTTCGCTACGATGAGATGGCATTAGTCATTGCTTCCATCTTCGAGGCGGCATTGAGAGGTGGGAGAGAATACATTATGGCCCCCCTCCCTCCCGCGCACTGGAAACGCAAATGTGTTATCCCTGTATGGTTAAACACAAAAACTCAATCACAAGGCCAATCTCCTACCTCTGCCTTCTTAGACGCCGTCTCAATACCCCTCTATCCATGTGTCAGTACCCACTCTCTGATCGAGTCTGAAGGCGCAGTCGAATGCTGGACTTTGGTCGTTAATAAGAGTCGAATGTTATGTCTGTTCAGATAACAGGATATTACATCTGGTCAGAGACACCCGTCAAATGTCAGGCATGGTCAGAGACGCCCGTCAAACCTCAGTCATGGTCAGAGACACCCGTCAAACCTCAGGTATAGTCAGACGCCCGTCAAATGTCAGTTATGGTCAGAGACACCCGTCAAACGTCAGTCATGGTCAGAGACACCGGTCAAACGTCAGTTATGGTCAGAGACACCCATCAACCGTTAGATATGGTCCGAGGCACCCGTCTGTCAAACGTTAGGTCTGCCTATATGATAACTGTGAAGCGTGAGTTCTGGTCAGGTAGCAACCGTCAAGCGTTAGTTCCGGTCAGATTACAGCAGCCAAACGTTGGGTCCTGTCAAATAACAGCAGTCAACCGCTAGGTCCGGTCACAGACAACCGTCAGACGTTAGTTCCGGTCAGATTACAGCAGCCAAACGTCAGGTCCGATCAAATAACAGCAGTCAACCGTTAGGTCCGGTCACAGACAACCGTCAGACGTTAGTTCCGGTCAGATGGCAACTGTTGCATGTTGGTTGCCGGTGACAACAAGTTGGTTGCATGTTGGTTGGTTGGTTGCCGATGACAACAAGGTATTGGACCTGGTCAGATAATAGCAGTTACATGTTAGGGTTGGTAGAGAAGCGACACTTACACGCTAAGTCTGCTCTGGTCTGGTCTTGTTTGGTAAACACGCCCAGTATGCAGGAGACAGCCGTTGGCTTTCAGTCGGACAAACAATAGTCGGCCGTCAGGACAGAGGGAACAGTCAACTGTCAGTATGGCACGTGCAAACGTCGTTTGCACAGTTAGTTGCCAGCCTGTGCAGTTTACACGGTCAGTTGCCAGCCTGTGCAGTTTACACGGTCAGTTGCCAGCCTGTGCAGTTTACACGGTCAGTTGCTAGCCAGTGCAGTTTATAGTCAGTTGATAGGCGGACAAGTTTGCACGATCAGTCGGTAGTCTAGATAATTTACACAGTCAGTTTGTAGTATGGGCAGTCACACAGTAAATTGATAGTTTGAGCAGCTTTTACAGTCAGTTGACAGTTTGAGCAGCTTGCACGGTCAGTTGACAGACTAGACAGGTTAGGTCTGTGATTCAGTTAGTCAGTTGATAGTCTAAAAGCAGCTTCCGAGGTCAGTTGACAGTCCAGGCGGCTTACACAGTCAGTTGAGTCTGAACAGCTTACACAGTCAGTTGACAGTCGAAGTAGTTTCCACCGGCAGTTGATATCCTCAGCGGCGTACACAGTCATGCTGATAGTATGGGCAGTTTATATATTCAGTCGCGATAGTCTGAGCAGGTTACACGGTCAGTTCATAGTCTGGGCAGCTAAGATGGTTAATTGATTGTCTGGGTAGCTTACACAGTCAGTTCATAATCTGGGCACTTCGTGTAATCAGTTCATAGTATGAGAAACTGCCTGGTCAGTCAGTTGATAGTCTGAGCAGCTTACATAGTCAGGTGATAGTCTGAGAAGCTTACACGGCCAGTTGGCAGTTCAGGCAGCTTACATAGTCAACTCATAGTTTGAGCAGTTTACATGGTCAGTTGCTAGTCTGAGTAGGATAGGTCTGTGGTTAGGTTAGTCAGTTGATAGTCTCAGCAGTTGGCATGTCAATTAATAGCCCATGCAGTTTTCATAGTCAGTTGAGAGTCTGAACAGCTTAAACAATCAGTTCATAGGCAGGGTAGCTTACACAGTCAGTTGACAGTCTGTGCAGTTTATGCAGTCAGTTGATAGTCTGAGCAGTTTACACTGTCAGTTGACAGTCTGAGCAGTTTATATGGTCAGTTGCTAGTCTGAGCAGGACAGGTATGTGGTTAAGTTAGTCCGTTGATTGTCTGAGCAGGTCGCACAGTCAGCTGATAGTCTGAAGAGTTTACACAGTCAACCGATGATCTGATCAGCTTACGCAGTCAGTTGACAGTCTGAGCAGCATACACAGTCAGTTGACGGTCTGGGCAGCTTACTCGACCACTTGATGGTCTGAGAAGTTCGCATGAAGTCAGTTAATGGTCTGGTCAGTTTGCATGGTCAGTTGGTAGTCTTAGAAGCTCACACGGTCAATTGATAGTCTGCCTTTTCCACGGTCAGTTGATAGTATGGGCGGCTTACATGGTCAGTTGATATTCTGAGCAGGTCACACGGTCAGTTGATAGTCTGAGCAGGTTACACGGTCACTCGATGGCGCGGACAATTTCACGGTAAGTTGCTGGTGTGGTCAGTGTACACGGTCAGTTAATAGTCGGAACGGTTTACACCTGTCATCTGACAGACTTGGGAACGTCCATATGTCGGTAGCCTGTTCACTTCGTAGATGTCAGATGATATAAATACTAAATTGTGAATGTGAAGTCAGTTTCTGCACATCACTGCGCATGGTTCTTTTGCATCATCGATGAAGTGTCCGTATCGTTATCTGGTCTGATCCGAGGCGTGTGGTTCCTGTGGTCTGGTCCAGTCCATGTGGTCTTTCTGGTCTGGTCCGTTTGATGTGGTCTGGTCCGTGTGGTCGTCCAGTCTGGGTCGGTCCATCTGGACTAGTCTGGTCCGTGTGTCTTGTTCGTCTGATAGTGAGCCGTCTGGTCGTCTGGTAGTGGAGCCCGACCCGTCGGAGCAGTGAGTCGTTATTAGTCTTGTCAGTCGAGGCAACAGTCACCAGCAACCCTCATTAGAACGGTATGATGATGACACATTTACTTCAGTCAGATGCACTGATCAGCCGGAGCGTCCCCTAACGTAAAACACGTGATCATTGTCGAGTCAGATGCCCGGTCAGTTGTTGCCTGGTGGTACTTCCAGAATTGCTTTTCCAGGTGTCATCCTACTCTGTTGCCTTTGAATTTCGTCACATTAGTGCGTCACTGTTGTCTCTTCAGACGGCAACGCTGAGTTGTATGTCTGTGGGAGCACGAAGGTCCTCGTTACGTTGTTTTGCAGTTATTTAAATCGCAGTATTCAATGTATAATAATGTACATTAGATAGCAGTGTTCACTTGCTTCGTACATCACACGCACACATA
This sequence comes from Ashinkailepas kermadecensis, assembly GCA_034440615.1. NCBI lineage: Eukaryota > Metazoa > Arthropoda > Thecostraca > Neolepadidae > Ashinkailepas > Ashinkailepas kermadecensis. The sequence goes on along the minus strand of JAOTOM010001436.1, from coordinate 36,560 downwards.
GCGAGCCTACAGGTCTAGTATCTCGGACGGTAAACATAGATTACAATTTCGGAGGATGCTGCCAGTGGGTTTCATGTCCCAGCCAGCTAGATACTGTGCTCCTTCGACCAGTATGGTTCGCTTTAATCTTCTCAATTACACAGCAGGCTGGTTCCTCGATTTGAGCATGGGCCATGACTCCTGGTGAATAAGTGCGTGCTATAGTAAGAAGGAAATAGTCTATCGTGAGGTCTAGCGCTGCTATATTGGCACCGCGAAGGCCGTTTACTGATCAAATTCAGGCGCTCGATCTTACTTTTGAATTCGGTACGAGCAGGCTGCAAGAAGCGTGCCCCACGTTCCCCTCTATAATCCGGGGATGAACATTCCACCCAGGATTTCATTGGTTATGTTTTTTTTTCCAATCCACCCCCTCATTGGTGTGCTGAGTGCTAAGCTCACCGGAACCAGATCTTTTCAGAAAATCACAGTTTGTAATGTCATGCTATGTTCAATAGTATGTCGCCTGACCTGAGAAGATGACCCAATGGTCAGTCAATGCCCGGTCAGATGGGAAGGTGAGTCCATGTCCGGTCAGTGGGGAGTGGTCTGCGATTCGGCTGGTCACATCACAGCAGTCACCTGGTCTGACGAGCCAGACTATTGGCACGGCGGTTTTCAGTCTGACGGTGTTGATCAGAATGGATTGGACCTCAATTTGGTCGGTAACGTCGGACGAACGCCTGACTTTGTCGGATCGGTCACACTCGATTGGTCACGAGCTTGGTCCCGTCAGTCAGGTCGGTCAGACTGTGCTTGGTCCCGTCAGTCAGGTCGGTCAGACTGTGCTTGGTCCCGTCAGTCAGGTCGGTCAGACTGTGCTTGGTCCAGTCAGTCAGGTCGGTCAGACTGTGCTTGGTCCCGTCAGTCAGGTCGGTCAGACTGTGCTTGGTCCCGTCAGTCAGGTCGGTCAGACTGTGCTTGGTCCCGTCAGTCAGGTCGGTCAGACTGTGCTTGGTCCCGTCAGTTAGGTCGATCAGACTGTGCTTGGTCCCGTCAGTCAGGTCGGTCAGACTGTGCTTGGCCCTGATCCGGATCCTTTGACCACGCTGGACTAGGCTTCAGTTTGGTCCGGTGGATTGTGCCAATACTGATGTCATATGTCGTGTCAATCGTCGAAACAGTCGGGATATCACGCTCACGCTCTGTATGCGACTGGATGGCCAACAGCTTACATCAAACACAAACATTGGTGAATTTGAGTTAATGACTTCACGTTAATTTTCCGACTCCTTCCCAAACTAGACCAATGCAGCTCCTGGTCAACGGTAATATCCGGTTGGCGTCACACCAGTCTGCGTCACGCTGGGCGTCATCATGTCTGAGACACTAACACTGCCGCAGCTGCCTGCGTACCTCCGGCTGTGCAGGAGTGCTTTGTCGGACAGACACACTGTCGAAGAGTGAAAAGGCACAGAACAGTTCGGAACCGGAAGGTATTGTCAGCCGGTATGTCAGGTGAAAACAGCAGAGAGACGCTGAGCCAGGGACGGCTCCAGCTGTGGCTGTGCACGGGCGCACTCGCCTCTGGAGGGGAAGCATTTCAACGGAGGGCCACCTTGGTGGGGAGACACTCACACTGGAGGAGCGACATTTCCTCGGAGGGACGTCTTCAGTTTAAATTTGTTGAGCGGGAGGGGGGGGGCTGCACTTGATCCCTCACCAGAAGGGTGGCTTTTCCAGGTCAAAGACTATGGAGGGGGCACATTCCTCCTGTGGGCCCTCCCCTGTATCCGTTCCTGGTTGTGGTTCAGGTAGCGGTATCCGTTGTGACTGTCCTAGTTGGGATTTTGTTGCGTCGCATCACGCCATGTGACGTCACCAATGGTTCATTTGGACCAAATCTTGATGTCATGGTTATCGGCATGGCGACCAATGAGGTAGTAAAGACAATTACATGGTCTGAAAAAATTCCACTGACATTCGCGTATGTCAAAAGCCGTGTTTTTCCTGTCAGAGTAATTTGATTCATTGGCAGTACTTGCCTTAATTTGCCTTTGGTATCAAATAAACTGATTGTCAATTTTCCACTAATACCAAAAGTGAATCATCGGATTATTTTTGAATGGCAAATTTTATATTTGTGTTATTAATTAGGTTTTGCATGCGATTTTTGTCCTCGATTTCTATTCAATCACGGCTCACCGAAAAACGACCGCCATGTTGTTGTGACGTTACAGGTTGGATAGCGGGCGTGTGGTCGGTTATTCTTATTTTATACTTTTGTCATGCTGGGGTTTGAGTCCTTCGGATGATGACTGTTTAGGACGGTCCATAGGAAGATAGGATAAGTTGCTAGACACGTTCGTAGGAAGCGTTTTCAATGACTGGACTAGACAATGTCAAGGAAGGAACTTCCGAAGTTCACAGACTATTTCTCCTCAGTTGCATACACAGACCTTAGTTGCCATTCAAAACAATGCTTCGATGAAGCATGAGAAGAGTTGGGCCGATCACTCTACCATGTAGTGATCTGAATGCGATCACTTTTTACGTGGTGACATCAATGACTGCCTGGTGCACAGCTATGCAGCTCAATCAGCGGTGGGACTGTTACAAGGATTACTTGGTTGTTGAATGACATTCGGAAAGAATGAAGGCACATCACGTCTTAATTAATTCTCGCCAAGCATAGGCATGGTGTACGACAGTCCTCCACAATAAATCAAACCTTATTCCACAAGATAACAACGAAAACAACGAGATCTAGATGGGAAAGACTACTCCCTCCATGGTAGCATTCGGTCCAGGACTCCTGCCGTCAGTCAGTTGTCAGAACTGCGCATCGTCATCGATAGCTTCAGCTTCAACAGCCGTGCTCCAACGTTTAAAGTGGCGTCAAGTTGCCCTGCGTGGTTCCTATACGCTCAACCATAGTGGAGTTCCTTGAGCTATGCAAATGGCAATGCTATCTGTGTCCGTCCCATCACAAGCTCCTTCGTTTAGAAGCAAACCTTACACATGTAGCAACAAATAACAAAGATCAATACACCTGCTGAAGCTAATCACTAATGTGTCCGTGCCCAACAGTTCTGACGGAGTGTGTAAGGCAGTCCGTCAGTTCGTCTGTCTGGAGGACTGACGGTCTTGGGCCACCACCTCCGTCCACCAGCTCTGACAGGGAGTGTGTCCGTCAGTTGGTGTGTCTGTTGGACTGACGTAGCCTTCTCGTACCCCCACCTCCATCGGTGTAAGACCGGACATGGCGGCGGCCACGGCGCCGCGCCGCCATAGGGCGCCGAGCCAGGCGTCGGCCGCAGCCACACTGACCGGTCTGGTGCCGGTGCGACCTGGCCGGCGACCGAGGCGTACCGCGCCGGCTATCACACGGGACCTGAGAGCCCAGCCCGCCGCGTCACCGGAACTGTCCCGCGCCGCCGCCCACGCCGACGTCGCACATAGTCGGGTGACGTCATCAGGCGGCCGGCGACGTCACCAGGCGGCGCAGTTCTTTGCTGGCCAGCAGGTCGCCCAGGTCGAGCAGGTCGTAGAGAGGCCGGCCCGTGTAGCTGGAGCTGGACGGCAGGTGGCTCGGCAGCTCGTCCAGGTAGTTTTCGGACGGCTCTTGCGGCGACTCGAGCTCGTCCTCGCGCAGGTACTGCGGTGGCGGCCGCTGATTGTTGAGCGGACTGCCGGACACGGAGAGACAGAGAGGTCGCAGGGTTGTCGCCGGCACCGCAGCACTGCTGGGAAAGAACGCCACCCACTGCCGCCTCGACTCACCCATTGCCGATCACATTCGCCCCGCTGCGAGTGCTTGTCGGCTGGGCGAATGGGTTCGTTGGGAGACGCTTTATCGTGGGAAGTTCCACCAGAGGAACGCTGGTGGCTGTTATCCGTGGCGACTGCGATCCTTCCGAACGTTAATTGAATGACTAGGTAACATCAGGTAGCGCTGGAATGATTCGACGGTCACCTGTCCGAAGTCCGTAAAATCTGAATGAACAAAGGATGCTCGGCAGCCAAGGCGGTGGTAGGGATCGTACAACGCAATTCGGTCTCAGGAAGTGCATGCAGCAGCTTATGCTGTAGTGAGAAAGCGTGACACGAAGGACAATGCATGCCATAGCTTCACTGAATATTGATGAGGTGAAAGTTTAAACCGCAAAAAGGCGCAAGTCATTTCGGACACTTCCGGCCAACTCTTGTCCAAATTTTAGCCAAACAATTCGTCCAGGTTTGACTCATTTCTACTCGCTGCGGGTCCGAACGGCTTACTTGGGAATCTCTGACGGCCCCAGCAGGTGTTGTAGGCTGAGCGCGGAGATGCCTGGGTGTGGTTTGTGTTTAGGCGTGAACTGGAAGTCGTCTGTGGATTGTTCTGGGGCGGCCGTCGGAGCCGGTGTCGGCTGGGGTTTCTCCTCAGCCCACGGCCGCAGGTTGACCCGCCGGATCAGTTGGCACGACACGGGGTGGTTCCTGGTGGCAGGTGTTAAGTCAGGTCACTTCTGTGCATGACAGCGTGTTCATTGACCCGCCAGTCAGGCAGCGCGACTCTAAAGCCATCTATGCGGCACGGGGAATGTGATGTATTTATTTCATTTGGCTATGATACTGATGGTGAATAGGGGCGGCTCCGAATAATGTGTCACCAGGCCGCCGCATCAGCATAGATCGTATCGCCACAACACAGTGCCAACATCGGTCACTGGTCAGAAGTGTCCAGATTATTGACAGTGATGAGCAATCGAGGCAGTTGTCTTATACATTAAATTGCTCCCACACTGACCATTCCCGAAAACAATAACAATCATCGCCCAGCTTCAGGCAAATGGTATTCACCAGTGTTTACTAACTGTGCAATGCAGAGGCTCCCCCAAACAGCATGAGCCATTTGCATATCCTGAAGGGAAATGTCAGTTAATATGCCTAGACGTATTGCGATCTAATATTTTTTGGTTGTACCGTTAAGTTGACGGCAATGATCAAACCAAACGTCACTAGATCGCAGCTCGTTAACTAATCGCCGACAAAACAGACAGGAGATTAGCAGGAGCCGTCCGAAGTGACCCACCTTCGGCCGACGTTCGAGGTAACTGACCTCCGCCTGATGTCCGAGGTAGCTCATCTTCGGCCGACGTCCGAGGTAACTGACCTTCGCCTGATGCCCGAGGTAGCTCATCTTCGGCTGACGTCCGAGGTAACTGACCTTCGCCTGACGCCCGAGGCAACTCACCTCTCGCTGACGATGCCGGTTCGCATGACGAGCGGCCGCACCCGGTCGATGTCGTCCAAGTTGTCGCACAGCACCCTCGCCAGCGTGGTCTTCCGCAGCTGGTGCAGCTGCGACGGCGTGAACGACGACTTCATGCCGCCGTTCTCGAACCAGAAGCGGTCGCCCACCTGCAGAGGGCGTGTGTCACGGCCACAGGCAGATGGACAGCGGAGACATCGTCAGCGCCAGGCGTAATAGTGGTGAGCGCGGCAGGTGAGGGCCACCAGGAGGTGGGCCCGTACAGGAACGAGTGGTGGGTACGGGATGACAGATCCCCAGTTCAGAACCGTTATCAGATGGACAGACAGTTGGTGACAGAGGAGGAGTGAGCTACAGGCATCAGGAGTAAGCAATTGTGGCTTTCTGGACCCATGCCACTATTCATAGACCTACCCTTCCTCCGTGAGGTGTAGCGGAACGTAACGGTCATATCATAATTTAATGCGGTTGGGTTCTTTTTGGAAAGACAATGTCATGGAGCCGCTCACCACACGATCAGCTAGACAGGCGACCGCTGCAGATCGCCAGAAATGCCCATACACCCGCAATGCTGTGTTGCCGCGGCGACAGCCAACTTGAACTGTGCGTGCCTTTACGCAGGCGCCAGTGCGTACCTTGAGGTTGAGGAACTGTTGGCCGATGATGCAGGCGAAGGTGGGGCCCACCAGTCCACCCTTCACCGGCCGCTCGGCCAGTCCTCCGGCGAACAGGTCAATGTCGCCCAGGTGGCTGAAAGGTCGGGCAGCGCTCATTTCACACGCACACCCGACAGCAGCACAACTCCCTCCCACACCTCCCACGTCGGCAAGCCACTCCCAGATCACTTATATCAGCTGAGTAGCTGACATGACACCCGAGTGGTTCACATATGACAGTTGAGTAGCTGACATGACACAGGAACGACACGAAGGCAAACCCGAGTGGTTCACATATGACAGCTGAAAGGAGTAGCTGACATGACACCCGAGTGGTTCACATATGACAGCTGAGACACGACAGCTGAGCAGTCATTGCAGTGAGTAGCTGACACCCGAGTGGTTCCATATGACACTGAGCTGACATGACACCTGACATGACACCCGAGTGGTTCACATATGACAGTTGAGTAGCTGACATGACACCCGAGTGGTTCACATATGACAGTTGAGAAAAACCCGAGTGGTACATATGACAGCTGAGTAGCTGACATGACACCCGAGTGGTTCACATATGACAGTTGAGTAGCTGACATGACACCCGAGTGGTTCACATATGACAGTTGAGTAGCTGACATGACACCCGAGTGGTTCACATATGACAGCTGAGTAGCTGACATGACACCCGAGTGGTTCACATATGACAGCTGAGTAGCTGACATGACACCCGAGTGGTTCACATATGACAGTTGAGTAGCTGACATGACACCCGAGTGGTTCACATATGACAGTTGAGTAGCTGACATGACAGCTGACTGACGGACACGACAGCTGAGCAGTCGAGATGTGGCAGCTGAGTGGCTAGTATTTCACAGTTGAATGGCCGACCTGACAGCTGATATATGACAGCTGGTGACCGACATGCTAGCTGATTAGCTAACATATGGCAGCTCAGTGACTGGCCTAAGACATCTAAGTGTCTGGTATGTGACAGCCGGGCGGCTGACATGTAACAGCAGAGTGTCTGGCATGTGACAGTAGTGTCTGGTATGTGACAGTAGTGTCTGGTATGTGACAGCCGAACAACTGACATGTGACAGTAGTGTCTGGTATGTGACAGCCGGGCGGCTGACATGTGACAACAGAGTGTCTGGTATGTGGCAGCTGGGTGGCTGATATATGTGACAGTAGTGTCTAGTATGTGACAGCAGGGCGGCTGACATGTGACAGCAGAGTGTCTGGTATTTGACAGCCGGGCGGCTGACAGAGGGCTGACAGCGGCGGAGGCCGGCTCACCGGTATGCGACGCGCAGTCTGCCGACACTGTCGTCGTCCATCACTTTGAGCAGCTGCGCCCAGTTGGTGAAGCGCTTCAGGCCGCACTCGCGACGCCACCTGTTGTACGGCGGCAGACCGTGGTCACGGCCGCGCTGGATGTTGATGGACGCCAGGTCCATGCCGAACGGTTCTGACAACACACCGCCACGGCCCTGTTAACGGCTAGCTGTGACAACACACCGCGACCGCCACGTTAACGGCTAGTTGGTGTCGTGGACGCGAAAAGAGATCGGTGGTGGTCCGTCTGCCATGTTCTGAGCGCATGACTTCCACATGCCGCGCTTGATACAGCACAACGGCTGCGCAATCGCATCGGCTGTAATTCAGACACATTGCAGAATTGAAATTAAGTTGTGTTGATTGGGAATACATTGCAGAAACTCAGACCAGTCTCCTCGTTTTTCCATTAGTTGGTCTTGTTCTTTGGGGAGCGGGAGTACATCTGCTCTCGCTTGAAAACACTCAAGCGTGGTCTGGAAGTGGGTAGTTCACGCATGGTCTTGAACGGGGGAAGCTCACAAGTGGTTTGGAGGCGATAGCTCACGCGTGGTTTGGAGTGAGGCAGGTCACGCGTGGTCTGGAGGAGACAGCTCACGCGAGGTCTGGAAGAGATAGCTCACGCGTGGTCTGGAGGGGGCAGCTCACGCGTGGTCTGGAAAAGTCGGTTGGTGAGCTCGCGACTGATGAACACGTCTCGCCGCTGCGCCGGCTGATACAGCAGGCCGAACATGAGTCGGTCCACGCTGCCGATGTTGTGCAGCTGCGCCGGGTTCATCAGCTCCTGGTGTAGCGAGATATCTGCCGGAGAACGGTGCCGCTGTCACCCGATCACGCTGCTATCATCACTGCTCAACACAATGAAATATTTGGCACCGACTACCTTTAACCTCACCATGATTATCCGGAGATGATGCCACCTGTACCGACAAACAATTACCGTATGCATCAGATGGTGTTCTCGAGTCCTTTAACCATTGTTGTATTCAAATACAGCACCAAGAGTGCAAGTGTTTGAGATGAGATGCCAAGAAAAAGGTACTGACCGGCTTTTCATTAAAAAAAAAGAACAGCTGTAATATCGAGTTCGGTTAGAGTGGTGCTCCCTTTCTACTATTTCCTCCAACAGAGAGTAGCACCATTGCGCGACCACTACATATTCTGAACTGCATCGTAAAAGGAACGACAGAGGTAAGCCTCGAAAACCTGCTCACTCTCACCGAATTTGACGGGGTTGCCGAACTTGTCACAGCGATCCAGCTTCCCGTTGACTAAGCTGTGGCCGAAGCGGAAAGCGGCCGACCCAAACGCGTTTGCGATGGAGGGGTTCACCAAGTTGTTGTAGCCGTAGAAGTAGCCGTACTTCTGAAGTGTCACGTCGAAAATTTTGATGACAGAACGACCTGAGGGAGCAATGAAGATGAATGTCGCACAACAAAATGGAAATGAACACTTATGCAAACTTAACTTTCACTGAATTTCATGATAGTTCTGAACTACCTAAGTAGGTATTAAAGGTAATTTGACAGTTTGAGCGAATTGTCTTCACGTACGCTGCATTATAAGGGTAAAAAATGTGTTGCATACAGAAGCGGTACTTTTTCATGGTGTGTGGGAAGATGGCTTTTCATACCACTTTTCCCTTCAACGCTCATAGGCCCAATGCTAAGCCTCAACAACATGGAGGAGGGAAGTAGAGGGAAAGTGCCCACCCAAATGGAGTGAGCGGGGTGGATGTGCTGGTGTAGATAGTTCCTTTAGAAGTCAGGATATGTTATTGATTATGGTGCTTCCGTATCTTTTTGTTCTGGTCTTATAGCATCTTCCCTTTATAGGCTTAACCCAGAGGGTTAAGCCTATATATGTGGTTCTTATTAAGTGTTAACACTTTATGACTTTATGGCTTGATAAATGTGAGGGAAGTTCCACCCAAGGGTGGAATTCTTCAAATTCCAAAGAGCACCTAATCATTTAGTGACATTATGCGATTCGGCTAACGGGGATGTGTACGGATAAAACCTTATGGTGCCTGGTCGCACTATGTAGTGCTTATATAGTGTGACACTATATAGTGTCCGCGGATCCAAACGGCTGGTTCTCGACCGGTTTCTGGGCTAAGTTAAAAAAAATGTTCTCCGATTTCGAACACCTCTTCAGATTTTAACAGCTAACATTCGGTGGGTCTATTTAGGACAACATTTTCACATACAATGCTTACAGACTTCGGAGAAAATACCATCATGGTGCAAACGTTCTGGGAAATCTGCCTTTTGGGACCATGACCCCTGTGCCCCCACCCCACCCCGCCAGTGCTTAGCCGAGCCGCCAGTGCCTAAGCGAACATGATGTGTCGTTAGAAATTGTTCGATGTAATCAAATCGTGACGCATGATAACCATGAACAAGTTAACCATCCTGAACAAAGATCAGACACCAGGCAGTCAAAAATCAATTACATGCTCAGGAGACATACTCTGCATTCTCCCGTTGACCAACAAATGTATTCAGGGCGTGGACATGTGCTGACCTAACACGACAGGCAGCCACTCGTTGTACGTGATGACCTGCATCTTCGCTCCGATCACCTTCCTGGACTCGTGGAAGAGTCGGTCGTCGCCCCACAGCGGGTTCATCCTGGCCAGCTCGCGGGCCACGCGGTTGTGCTCGCGCAGCCACAGCGTGTGCATTGACGTCAGACCTGGGCAGTCATGGCGTCAGCAACTGAAGCGGCATGGCATCAGATATGGAGAGACACTACGGCAGGCCTGCAGAGACACGACGTCAAACCTAGCCAGACGTGCGGTCAGGTCTGGACGGAAACAGTATCAGGCCTCGATATCCGACCTTGAGAAAACGTTACCTTCAAACTGAGCGATAAATCTCGTTCCGGAGCTGAGGCTGACTGGTGGGGTCATCAGCCGGAGCTGAGGCCGGCTGGTGGGGAATCAGTCGGAGCTGAGGATGACTGGTGGGGTCATCAGTCGGAGCTGAGGCCGGCTGGTGGGGTCATCAGCCGGAGCTGAGGCCGGCTGGTGGGGAATCAGTCGGAGCTGAGGCCGGCTGGTGGGGGCATCAGTCGGAGCTGAGGCCGGCTGGTGGGGTCATCAGTCGGAGCTGAGGCCGGCTGGTGGGGAATCAGTCGGAGCTGAGGCCGGCTGGTGGGGTCATCAGCCGGAGCTGAGGCCGGCTGGTGGGGAATCAGTCGGAGCCGAGGCTGACTGGTGGGGTCATCAGCCGGAGCTGAGGCCGGCTGGTGGGGAATCAGTCGGAGCTGAGGATGACTGGTGGGGTCATCAGTCGGAGCTGAGGCCGGCTGGTGGGGTCATCAGCCGGAGCTGAGGCCGGCTGGTGGGGAATCAGTCGGAGCCGAGGCTGACTGGTGGGGTCATCAGCCGGAGCTGAGGCCGGCTGGTGGGGAATCAGTCGGAGCCGAGGCTGACTGGTGGGGTCATCAGTCGGAGCTGAGGCCGGCTGGTGGGGAATCAGTCGGAGCTGAGGCTCGTCCGCTCCGCTGACCTGACCCACATCCACCGGCCGACCGAGTACGCTAATGACCGCTAGTGGGGATCGTGTCCGGTTCACGACTGGAAGGCGGTCGTAACGGCTTTTTGTGGCATGCGGACCGCCGCTAATTCAGGAGTGCCACGGCGTGTCAAGAGACGAGTCGAATGTGCGCAGCGAACTCTGATTGGTCGCTGGCGAACGGTGTCTTCGTAGGGGCGGGGATCTATCGATTTCCCAGACACACCTACTGAATTGTACAGATGTACCTACTCACCCAGGAAATGCCACCTTTCAATGCCTCGAGTCAACTCGGGCTGTTGGTGACTGTGGGTCACTGACACTCCAGAATAGCATGAGTCGTCTCACAAGAGTTCTAGTTTCGGGGCTAATGACGGTCTCGTGGCCACAACCTCGCTCGATTGCGAACACACGTTGGTGTTGATTGAGCTCGAGTGAGTGAGTGTATTGACCTGGCCTGACCTAACCTGGACTGACCTGACTGTTAGTTGATTATATCGTCGCCGGCGGTGAGGCCGTACAGGTTGTCGTGGGCCATGGCAGCTGACCTGACCTGACCTGGACTGACCTGGCTGTTCGTTGACCCTGCCGTCGCCGGCGGTGAAGCAGTACAGGTTGTCGCTGGTCATACGACACTCGGAGTGAACGTTGGTGTCGCCTGGCGGAAGTAGTGGCTTCCGGTATCGTAGGTGTGTGTAGCTCAACATACCTGGGGAGGCAGGCACACTCGTGGCAACCACAGCGCAGCTCCGTTACGAGTAGTGGATGGCATTGGTCGGATAACTGAATGCTCGTGTAGAAATGCTATAGAAATAATGGGCAGTGCCTTCATGTCGCTACGTTCTGACGTCACCCAGGCCGTTCTGACGTCACTCCTATCGGTTTAATTTACACGGGTAGATTTCGTTTGGTGGCAGCGCTCACTTCCATCTTGGAATCGAAAAAAGGCTTTTTTGTTTGTTTGTTAATTGGTGTTCAGCAAAACGAAACGTCTCATCAGGGCGAGTGACCATTGGAGGTCGACTTTCTAACGAAAAATCGGATGAATCAGCATGTCACCATCATTCGGGTATTCCATCAAGAAGCGTTCATCATTAGAAACGATACCCTGCGTTGGTTGTTTGAATCTACTGCTCAAGCAGTCAAAAGGTTTTTATTTCAACATTCGATCCTTTCTGGAACCTCCACCAGCCTGGTCATCCAGCAAGGTTGACTACAACCCCAAAAGAGGATGACAACAGCAATAAAACACTAACGGGCTCCTTTAGCAATTGAACTAAACGTTAAATTTTACCAAATTTAACGGTAAAAAGTTTTCTACGACGCTTAGTTTTTCAGACCGAACCGTGTGTCATTCCATCTGGCACTGACATCACCTCAGGCACAGACAGCGGCCCAGACACGTCAGGTGCACCACCGCTGAGAACGTCCCCTGATATCGGCCGACTGCCACTACCATCCCCGTGGAAATGCAGATCATCGGGTATACCTACATCCATGCAGCTGCATTAACTTTATCCACGTCAACATAACGCAGTGAAGGAGAACTGACGTCTGGGCTGATGTAAATGCACCAATAGCAGGCCTACAATACATTGACTGTCTCATTCGACTATAGAAGTCGCAACTAAGTGGGTAATAGCTCTGAGGCGTGCCAGACCATAGAGGAAATGTGTACCACTTGCCAAGCCATGTGAGTGAGCGCAATGACAGTGCAGGTTTATAGCCATATTTGACGAGTTATTACGGTAACATTCTAAATTGCCCGTTGACGTTGTCAATGCGGCTGGTATAATTTGAAGAAATCGGCGGCCATATCTTCCCACGCGTGACAATCCCAGAACGATATGCAGGCAGGTCTAACGGGCGCCATGATCGCCGGAGCTTGAACTCTCCACAACTTCTCGTCAGTTTGTCTGATTATCACGAAGCCGCGACCGCCCGTGTCTGGATGATACACTGCACGCCAGCTCCAGCTACGATCCGAGCTGCTCTCCTTCGACACTGCCGTGTGTCCCGAGATTATTCAACAGGGAGAGCATTCCGTTCTGTTCCAGAACCCAACCAAGTGCTGAAACCCCATTCCACTTCAAAACATGTCCAAAGAGCATCACACTCAGCGCCACGTATTCGCTGGCTGACGTTAGGTTTTAGCACGGTGTCGCGCCCGCGCCTGCGCATGCACCAGTGTTGTCCCCGGTTAGCACGGTGTCGCGCTCGCGCCTGCGCATGCACCAGTGTTGTCCCCGGTTAGCACGGTGTCGCGCCCGCGCCTGCGCATGCACCAGTGTTGTCCCCGGTTAGCACGGTGTCGCGCTCCCGCGCCTGCGCATGCACCAGTGTTGTCCCCGGTTAGCACGGTGTCGCGCCCGCGCCTGCGCATGCACCAGTGTTGTCCCCGGTTAGCACGGTGTCGCGCTCGCGCCTGCGCATGCACCAGTGTTGACCGCCGGAGAAGAGACGCAGATTGTTCATCTCCCCTCGCGCGCCCGGAGCCCAGTGTTGTCCCCGGTACACGGTGTGCTCGCGCAACTTTTTCCCCTTCCGAGGCACCGCCCCCGGAGAGAGACGAGTCATCTCTTCGTCGCTGGAGCCGTACACGTTGCTGGCGTCCACGAACGAGGTGATCTGGTTGATCTGGTCGCGCGGACCGAGCGTGCAGTCGGGCCGCGGTGCCGGCGATGACCTGCCAGCGACCCACCACGCTCAGCAGCGGCTCACAAACAGAACCAGCTGTAGGCCTCGTCGGATTGTGTCCAGCCAGGCAATCATGTTTTCCTGGAGCCTGCAGGCCTCAGTGGCTTCCGAATCGGGATCACACGAACATATGCAGGACATCAATGTTAAGAGGCTGACTCTCCAACTAACTTACACGATGTGAGTGATTGAATTGCTTTAGTGCATGTGTTGATTTGCAATTATTTGCTCCAGTTGAACACATTTCCACTCAATCTCGTAATCATCAATATCCTACGACAACGAGCAGTCTTCTGATGCTATTGCGAGGGATGCAATTTAGCGAAGACACAGATTTTCCCAGATGGCCAGATGGCCAGGGTGCGTGGCAAGGTAGTCCATGTCATAGATCAATGTCATAGATTGGCAAATTCAATGCGATGTGAAAGATCTCAATCGATAACCTCAAGGGGAACGGAGGCGCATTTTGTTTGATAAAATCCTTTACTGAAAATATATGACGGGACCAACTCGGTGCCAATTTCCTTGAAGCTTTTAATTTACGGGGAGTGTGCTTGAATTCCACGACATTTTGCCTATTGTGAAGTAACGCTGGCAACTAAAGAAAAACGTGGAGCAACTCTGAGCCCATGCAACCTACCCTCAACAACCTGAGGTCGATCGACATCCAGCGGCTCGGCGTTGCGCATAGGCGCTTATAGTGGAGCGTGGATTTGTGCACGACATCATCGGACATCGACAGCCCCAACCGGATATCATTTCTAGCGACCGGCCGAGTCCGGCGTCGGAACGGCCGCACCCACCTGACGAACTCCATGCAGGACTGGTTGTACTTGGAGTAGAAGGGGTCGTACGTGGGGATGGGGATGGGCATGCAGTCAGGGTGGCGCCGGTCGACGGGCAGCTCGCCGCCGTCCTGGCAGCAGCGCGGCACCGAACCGTTGAAGCCGCGCGCCTGCGCAGATGCTGCCGACAGGCACACGGTGGTCACGACGTGCACGCACAAGTGGCCGGAATGCCACGTGCACCACGTGCTCGGCATGGGCTGCAGGCCATGGCTGGCTGGTGCTGCATGCGACAATTTCTGGTAGTTCTGGTATTGATCAGAGCCATCACATTGCCGGCCAAGGCTCCATACTGGATGCCAGGCGAACGAATGTCACACTTTAGCGTAAGATTTGGGCATCGGGCCTAGAAGTGTGATTTGCCATTGCAAGAAATGAACGGCGTATATGTTTTGCAAAGAATGAAATATATTTTACAAAGAGTACAAACTGAACACGTGCAATTAATTATCCAAGCATGGTGAAATCACATCATGAAAACCATCTGCTAAAAGCAGACTTAGTCGGCTAAACGTAGGCTTTATACAAACTAGGACCATGCAAGAAGAGCACTTTTGTCCTTATCCCTGAATATCACTGTTCAGGTTTACAAACGTACTCTTTTGATCGGATAATCTCGTGAAATTACTTTTCCTTGCCAGCTGAATCAACCAAAAGACATTTACTTTCCTTAAGTATTGCACAACCCAGCGTGTAGAGAGTCTCGGCTCCCATACTGTGCGCCACACCGACTGAGTGGGTGCTGGCGACGCTAGGTGTCGGTCGATCCGCAGCTACTCACAGGTGAGATCATGGTCCAGGAACTGGCCCCACTGCATCACCATCATGGTGATGCGGGTGGAGGTGAGGTTGACGTCGCGGTGTACGGTCATGCTGACGTCTCGCGGCGACGGCAACTCCGCTCCGAAGGCCACCGAGCGGCGCGTTGTCTGGACGCCTGCGGGTCGGTCCCACCTCAGTAGTGTCACACGTGCCCCGACCACACCTCAGTAGTGTCACACGTGCCCCGACCACACCTCAGTAGTGTCACACCTGTCCCGACCACACCTCAGTAGTGTCACACGTGCCCCGACCACACCTCAGTAGTGTCACACGTGCCCCGACCACACCTCAGTAGCATTACACCTGTCCCGACCACACCTCAGTAGTGTCACACCTGTCCCGACCACACCTCAGTAGTGTCACACGTGTCCCGACCACACCTCAGTAGTGTCACACGTGCCCCGACCACACCTCAGTAGTGTCACACCCGACACACCCCAGTAGTGTCACACCTGTCCCGACCACACCTCAGTAGTGTCACACCTGTCCCGACCACACCTCAGTAGTGTCACACCTGCCCCGACCACACCTCAGTAGTGTCACACGTGCCCCGACCACACCTCAGTAGTGTCACACGTGCCCCGACCACACCTCAGTAGTGTCACACCTGTCCCGACCACACCTCAGTAGTGTCACACGTGTTCCGACCACACCTCAGTAGTGTCGCACGTGCCCCGACCACATCTCAGTAGTGTCACACCTGTCCCGACCACACCTCAGTAGTGTCACACGTGTCCCGACCACACCTCAGTTGTGTCACACGTGCCCCGACCACACCTCAGTATTGTCACACGTGCCCCGACCACACCTCAGTAATGTCACACCTGTCCCGACCACACCTCAGTAGTGTCACACGTGTCCCGACCACACCTCAGTAGTGTCACACGTGTCCCGACCACACCTCAGTAGTGTCACACGTGCCCCGACCACACCTCAGTAGTGTCACACGTGCCCCGACCACACCTCAGTAGTGTCACACGTGCCCCGACCACACCTCAGTAGTGTCACACGTGCCCCGACCACATCTCAGTAGTGTCACACGTGCCCCGACCACACCTCAGTAGCATCACACCTGTCTCGACCACACCTCAGTAACATTACATGTGTCCCACCACATCTTAGTCATGTTGCATGTATCTCGACCACATCTTAGTAACATACCTTAGTAACATACATGTGCCTTTACCACCCTTAGTAGCGTTACATGTGCCTCGATCACACCTTAATAGCATTACATGTGTCCCGACCACACCTCAGTAACATTGCATGTGTCTCGACCACACCTTAGCAACATTACAGGTGTCCCGGCCGCACCTCAATAATGTCGCATGTGTCCCGACCACACCTACAAATTATGATCAAACTACAAATTATAATCAAAATTGATTAGATGCATGCTGCAAAAATAACGTTGACAGTCACGGAATTTCAACACCAGCTCTGTCTCCGATATTTTGATGTATTTCTTATTCCATGTGCATTTGCATCCTTGATAACAGACAAAGCACTGGTATAATTATAGGTATGTTGCTACGCTTACAGCAACCATGCGCAACACCAATGCATTTGTATAACATGCGCGAGAATGCATACCATCGTTATATTGTGGAGGTAGAAATCTAGCGAAGGGCGTCATGGAGGCTCCCAGATATTTGTTTTTGTCATTATTACAGCTGCCATCAGTGCTCCTGTGGGCAACAATGTCGCATCAGTTTCAGCAGCCACCCGTGTCACCAGTGTCACCACCAGTAACACTGGCAGTGTCACTACCAGTGTCACCAACGATGTCACCAACAGTGTAACCAATGGTGTCACCGGTGGTGTCACCACCAGTGTCACTACCAGTGTCACCAGCAGTGTCACAGTAGTATCACTGGAAGTGGCATCAGCAGTGACAGGCCTGCACAGTAGGTAATCAGAATGTAGCACCATCCTGCATTGTTACGGCTGCGCTAAGTATACCAGCAGTGCAACCAGTCCGTAACAATATACCTAAACAGGACATAACGGAAGAATCAGGCAGAACAACGTTCGGGAGCGACGGTGAATGCATAGACTTGGCTTTGCAATTGTGCGTATACATACAAATATATAAAGTTATGTAGATATATATATAGGTATATTATTAAACATAATTATTGATTGGTAATTTACAGTTATGTGGTTATATGTTATGACGATCATGACGCTTTTAATTTCAAGCGGACGGATTTCCGTCCCAAGTTGCGACCAGCCACGCGGGAAATGGGCGACACTAACTGGGCGAAATTGGTGAGCCGAATGCGTCGTTAAACAACTCCCGGCTTCTTGGCAAACAGCTCGTGTTTTAACGTGTGTCGAGGGAGCCGGGGCCGCGCTGACCTGAAGTAGACAGTGAGCGGCGGACACGAGTGAGGCTCTGGCGGTATCTTGGTCGGACACGCGTCGTAAAGGTCGGTACCGCGCACAGACACCTCCTGCAGCTGCACCATGTGCCTACGCGCCAGGTTGTACCTGTCGGGTACACGGAGGTACACTCAAACACTGCATACGCATTAACATTGAACGTTCCTGCATGTAGCCGGTCGGATCGTTTGGGGCTCGTTTCCTGACCTGATACAAGTGCACTTGTGCGGCATCGTCGGCAGACGTCGGCATTATGTAGCGGTCACACCATGAGCGGTGGTTCGTGAATATCCACAAGTCAGCAATCATCCCAAAGCGTTAAAAAAAATAACTGAAGTATGGCACAAGGATCACGAAAGGAATCGTGTTGAGAACGTCGATCCATTGGCTGTCAATAAGTCACTGAAGAACGGCTGGAATACGGTGGACGGGAGACTGCCGACGGAGTCTGCATGTGACACCGCGGACACCACCCACGGTACGGAGGGAAGATCTGACAGAACCACCATGGCCGAACACGATGAGCGGCACTTCAGAGGCGACCGTGTGGACTGAGAGAATCCGTGAGGTCACCGTGTACGGTCACACCGTGAGGTCACGCTGTAACCATGTCGTGGGGTCAAGCCATAGGGTTACGGCATGAAGATGTTTGTTGTGCGCGGCTTTACGACGCACTAAGCAGCTGAGGTCATATAGCGTCGCCCACCACTCACCCCGACAGGAAGAGCGAGCACCGCGGATAATTGAACCCCGTACCTGAGCATCTGGGTTCCTAGATGCTCAACTTATCCACTGAGCTACCGACGCCCTACGACCTGAGGCTACGTCCTGAGGTTACACCGTGAGGTTACACCGTGAGGTCACATCGCGAGGTTACACCGTGAGGTTACACCGTGAGGTTACACAGTGAGGTTACGCCGTGAGGTCACATCGCGAGGTTATACAGTGAGGTTACACCGTGAGGTTACACCGTGAGGTTACACCGTGAGGTTACACCGTGAGGTTACACCGTGAGGTTACACCGCGAGGTTACATCGTGAGGTTACACCGTGAGGTTACACCGTGAGGTCACATCGCGAGGTCACACCGTGAGGTCACACCGTGAGGCCATGCTGTGGGGTGGCGACCTGACGGCGGGCGGCATGGGCACGGGTGGGACGTGCGGCAGCGTCCGCAGCAGTTTGTCAGACGTCAGATCAGTAACGGACCGGCAGCCGTGCGGGCAGCTCCGGGTCGGCCGAGTACTGACCTCGGCACAGAGTCGGAGGAGCGGTACACGGGCCGGCGGCGGTCGGCTGGCCCGCACCGGTACAGCGGAGACATTCATCTGCACCTCCGCATGCCACAGCCTAAGCTGCGCATGTTGCCGTAGCATGCCCTTCACTCCCACAATTCTGGCATCGAGATTAGCATGCTTTCTTTGAAACAATTATGCAGTCCCTTGTAAATGAAAGGCTCAGTATTGCTATGTGAATCACTGCAGGCTACTTCAATTTCAGCCAAACTGATGCAAGTGTTCTGGGTGACAATGCCAGTGCACGCCTGTTATACTTGCACTCCCTCCTGTTGTTTGGCATGCTGGGATGACTAATAATCACTGCGACTACAACACCGAGCATGTGCGTAGAGTCGACGGTCGCGCTCGTCACGCAGAATCACGCACGAGCCCCAAGCTGCGGGGCTGCTGACGTCACTCAGCGCACGGAGTCACGGCCGACCCTGCAGGGCGCGCCGCCGCCGGTGACACGTGTACCGCCACACGGCCATACAACACCCCACAGGCCGTCACGGCCCTGCGGTCCACCAACCCTCTGTACCCCGTCCAGTCACGGGCCAGTCGGCCAGACAACACCTCCACAGGCCGTCACGTCCCTGAGGACCACCAACCATCTGTACCCCGTCCATTTACAGTACATACACGGCCGTCTTCTCCTCCTCCTCGTCACAATGTCCAGTCGCAGTACATACACGGCCGTCTTCTCCTCCTCCTCGTCACAATGTCCAGTCACAGTACGAACACGGTCGTTTCGGCCCTGCGGTCCATACAGACCCGTTCGCCACTCTGCCCCCCCTCCATCCAGTCACAGTACGGACACGGCCGTCACGGCCCTGGCCCCTGCGGTCTATACAGACCCGCTCGCCACTCTGCCCCCCCGTCCAGTCACAGTACGGACACGGCCATCACGGCCCTGGCCCCTGCGGTCCATACAGACCCGCTCGCCACTCTGCCCCCCCGTCCAGTCACAGTACGGACACGGCCGTCACGGCCCTAGCCCCTGCGGTCCATACAGACCCGTTCGCCACTCTGCCCCCCCCCGTCCAGTCACAGTACGGACACGGCCGTCACGGCCCTGGCCCCTGCGGTCCATACAGACCCGCTCGCCACTCTGCCCCCCCCCGTCCAGTCACAGTACGGACACGGCCGTCACGGCCCTGGCCCCTGCGGTCCATACAGACCCGTTCGCCACTCTGCCCCCCCCGTCCAGTCACAGTACGGACACGGCCGTCACGGCCCTGGCCCCTGCGGTCCATACAGACCCGCTCGCCACTCTGCCCCCCCCCCGTCCAGTCACAGTACATACACGGCCGTCTTCTCCTCCTCCTCGTCACAATGTCCAGTCACAGTACGAACACGGTCGTTTCGGCCCTGCGGTCCATACAGACCCGTTCGCCACTCTGCCCCCCCGTCCAGTCACAGTACGGACACGGTCGTCACGGCCCTGGCCCCTGCGGTCCATACAGACCCGTTCGCCACTCTGCCTCCGTCCAGTTACAGTACGGACACGGCCGTCACGGCCCTGGCCCCTGCGGTCCATACAGACCCGTTCGCCACTCTGCCCCCGTCCAGTCACAGTACGGACACGGCCATCTTCTGCCCCTCCTCCTGTCCAGTCACAGCGCAGACCTAGTCGTCCCCTGCGCCCCCGGCCCGCCTACAGATGAGAGCAGCTTGGAGATGAGAGACACGGTCGTCCCCTACGCCCCCGGCCTGCCGCAGGCACTTACCGTTTGGAGATGAGCCGGCTGGTGTGCAAACTGGCGTATCCATATTTGGCGAGGTCTTTGGCTCTGGGTTGTTGTCTGTTGAAGGCGGCCAGGTAGGCGCCCGGCTCGTCCGGAGACAGCGACAAACCTGGCGAGCAGGGGAGCGTCCGTCAACGGCCAGCCGGCCCCCGAACACCGGCTCAGCACCACCTGAGGCACATCCTGCCTGCCGTCGGCCACGTCTCTCCGAACAACATGTGGCCGGCCAGCCGCGTGCCACTTCCCTGCCGCACTGCCACCGGCCGTGAGCCCACGAGGCGATGCCGAGCCGACTGACCCACTGCCGGCCGGATGGGCTGGCCGCCGTCGCCTGGTCGGCCCACTTGCTTAGTCGGTCACGCCGATCGGTTACCGAGGCCGGCGCACCACACTGGCCCCGATCGGCGGCCGGCCGAGCCGACGGCACGTCCGGCACGAGCGGCCTGGTGACCGGCACCGGCACCGGCACCGGCTCCGGCACCGTTCCAGCCACGTTTCGGCCCACAACTACCAATCAATACGGTAATCGCGAAATTATCGGGCGATAGGAGCAACACAGTGCCCAGCAGGTGTGAGTTGTGCTGGCAACGTGAGAATCGGACGCTCCGTCACCGGGACCTGCTTTGCTGGAGGCTTCAAGCCTGGCATATGGTGTCACAGAGGGAGCATTGCTCGTGAGATGTAATGGCGCCTGTGCTAGTTGTTTGCAGTTCCACTAGTGACCAATAGCATGGAGTACGTCGCTTCGGCTTAAGGGTGTATTGACTGTAGTGACCGTCAGTCAGCGGGGTGGTGCACGACAGGCCTATGCAATGCGACTTGCATCGTATTGGAATGATGTTGAAGGTGGTAGCACCAAAAGCCCGTTTTAAGTGTCTCTGTCCTTGCCAACTCCTCCGTGGGGTGCATCTGTGAATGTGCATGTATTGCACACCATAAACGATGCAAGTGCTGACAAAAGTGTGTTCAAATATATCGCCCGTATAGGCTGTGTGGGGCGAACGTCAAGCCATAGCTTCAAGCGTTCTGAAGCGAACTTAGTATTCAGTGCCTCACACTCATTAAAATATTTCCCTAGCAATGTATTTGCATGGCTTCGACACGGATATTGACTCCCAGACACACAGTAATTATAGCTACATCAGTTCCAGGTGTGTCAGGTGGGAACTGCATGCCAATTGTGCAGGAATTGCCGCCGGACTTCATCGGAACGGCAAGGACGGCCACCTGCCGGACTGTCGGGCCGGTGAGAAAGGCCACCTGCCGGACTGTCGGGCTGGTGAGAAAGGCCACCTGCCGGACTGTCGGGCCGGTGAGAAAGGCCACCTACCGGAGTGTATCAGGAAGGTAAGGAAACCCTATACCCGGATGATGAGGGAGACCATCTGCCGGACTGTGCCTGGATGATGAGGAAGGCCACCTGCCGGACTGTCGGGCCGGTGAGAAAGGCCACCTACCGGAGTGTATCAGGAAGGTAAGGAAACCCTATACCCGGATGATGAGGGAGGCCATCTGCCGGACTGTCCCCGGATGATGAGGAAGGCCACCTGCCGGACTGTCCCCGGATGATGAGGGAGGCCACCTGCCGGACTGTCCCCGGATGATGAGGGAGGCCACCTGCCGGACTGTCCCCGGATGATGAGAAAGGCCATCTGCCGGACTGTCCCCGGATGCTGAGGGAGGCCATCTGCCGGACTGTCCCCGGATGCTGAGGGAGGCCATCTGCCGGACTGTCCCCGGATGCTGAGGGAGGCCATCTGCTGGACTGTCCCCGGATGATGAGGGAGGCCATCTGCCGGACTGTCCCCGGATGATGAGGAAGGCCACCTGCCGGACTGTCCCCGGATGATGAGGGAGGCCATCTGCCGGACTGTCCCCGGATGATGAGGGAGGCCACCTGCCGGACTGTCCCCGGATGATGAGGAAGGCCACCTGCCGGACTGTCCCCGGATGATGAGGGAGGCCATCTGCCGGACTGTCCCCGGATGATGAGGGAGGCCACCTGCCGGACTGTCCCCGGATGATGAGGAAGGCCACCTGCCGGACTGTCCCCGGATGATGAGGAAGGCCACCTGCCGGACTGTCCCCGGATGATGAGGAAGGCCACCTGCCGGACTGTCCCCGGATGATGAGGAAGGCCACCTGCCGGACTGTGTCTGGATGTCACGTAACACGGTACTCAAGTCGTCCAGGAAGCGCAAGGAAAATTAAGCATCAACAGTAAACAATGGAATACGCCCACGGTCAAGCATTGAATACCTGTGAGCGTGAAAGGGATTTAGGAAAAAGAGGGATAGTCACGGATATTTGACAAATGCTGTGATGTCCAGTTTGTCCTCAACGTGGTGAATTATCCCCCGGATGTAGCCTGTCGCCTGAAGCCCCGCCCCCTACCTTATCGCAAGCACCAAACGCTTCCAATATGAGCAATTATTCACAATTACGAACCATCTAAAATTCAACCTTTTTAGTTAAAGTGGAGTACCTACAATCAATCGAACACGCTGCTGGCTTGCATGCCGTGGAATGTTTGTTGTTTTTCGTTTTACATGTCATCCTCAGAATGATAATATTATTAAGGCATTGTTTTCCATAATCTTGCTGATGTAATAGCTAAGTGAATGAACACGCGTAGCATTAGCTGATAAAATAACAATAATTATTGGCTTTTATCTATAATATGACACCATCTATATCGTATATATTCGTTTACAATTCGACATCGCGGAACGACCTGACCAGACCCCACTGCACCCGACCCCACGTTACCAGCACTGCTTCGATACTTCCAGATATTATTTTGGATACGGCGCTGTATGTCATGTGTATTACACTTACTAAGCATGCCTTTTATTTTTGTAATCATCGCCATCACAATACTTCTAAATAAATCTGTCATGCTTGAGGACGATTTTTGTGGCGGCGTTCCCCTTGCCGGGTCAATCGGTGGCGATTTAGGTGTCTCTCCGTCTATTGTGACGGGACCGTGGTTCTACTGTTCTCTGCCGAAGACGGTATGCTGCATGACACTGTGCGTGAAGCACGGGGTCCTATAGTTCGCCTCTTTTTCTTGTTCGTCAGGCGCCTTATGCCAGTTTATTTACGGTTTGTATACCAAACAATTCATGTGAGAAAGTTTACCTGAGTCGGCCAACCCCGAACGCAGGCCTCTGAAGCCTTGATGACTGCTTAGTTGCAACGCTTCAAGTTCTACTTTCTTCACGTAGCTTTTCCTTTAAACTTGGTCGGTACTTTACCACAATGCTTTTCTTGGTGTATTCTCATTCTTTGCTCAAAGAAACAGCTTCGTGTTGGCACCTCGAAGTTTAAGATATGCTTTCTTCACTTGGATAAGGCATATTTGGTAAATTTTGATTCTACAATTTGACTGCTGGTGCGTTCCACGACAAATCAACCAGTGCCCCAATCTTTCCGATTTTGACGAAAATTAGCACGTCCTTATATTTACGACGGTTTTTAATTATATTTCATAGTACGACGGTCAACGGTTTTATATTTACGGAAGTTGATAGCATTATCAACTTACAACGGAATATTTATTCTGAAGCGCATTAACTATGTGCTCAAAGGACGGTTTTTGTGGCGGCGTTTCCCTTCACCGGTCACTATAGGTGGCGCTGCGAGCAGTCCGCGCCACCTGTACTGACCGCCGCCGCACCACCACTATTCGCTGCTGACAACCACGTGGTACCTACTATGTGCCTGCTATACAGCGGCCTTGCAGTCCGTCTCCTCCCTTCGCTCTTCCAGCGGGTGGCTACGAGCGACGGTGAAGTCAGAGTGAGCTTGCCACCGTGCACGAATATAAAAAAAAAACAATGTGAGTGGTGAGGGTCGGACCAACTGTTCAGCTTTTATACTTTCCTGCCTACGTTTCGTCACAGTAGTCGGTTTTACAGCGGCAATTTGCTCTCCCGTCTAGTCGCTTTTCATCCTTCCAAGTCATTCCTTGCTTCAACTAAACATTCCAGACATGAACCAAAAAAGTACATCGAAGAACATTTATTACTAACAAGAATTCATTTCACTGAATTTTCTTAGCTTTTTCATTCACAAAACTTGTTTCTTGGTGGTAAGAATAAAACGATATAGACTGATTGTTTTAGTATAATTTTCCTTAAATCATTTTATATTCCGAAACCTATATCCCAGTACGCGGCAGGCAACAAATCAGTCGGCGCACGAGCGTCCTACTCGTGGGGTGTGTTGTGAATATTTATTAGTTGTGTGGCGTGAGCATGTCGGCAGTATCAGGTATGGATTTATAAACTTGGTTGACATCGATTAAGTGTACTTTTGTTATAATTTTATCTTCCGTTGCTCAGGAAGTTGACTTATAACCGCATCCCTCGCTAATTTAACCACAGCGCCAATTTGTAATCTGGCAGTCATCCGTCGGCTGCCAGATACCGTAGAGCTGAGTGCAGTCTCGACGTAAATTAGAAAGCGCATTGCAATTTGCTGATATTCGTAAGTTTAATTCTACTTATTTCAGCAGCGTCAATAGTAAAACCTATTTTGTTATTAAAACTGATGTGAGAATTATATTTGCTGCTCACTTTTAATTTATGCAGATCACTATGCCGGGTCTTCTCCCTCTATCTTGTTCCTGAGACCACGTGACCTGGGAGCAAAGTTCCGCTGTAAAACCGACTACTATTTCACTTTCTACTTTCTTTGCTCAGAATTGCACCTGCTCTATATTATTTTCCTTAGAATTACCAGCTTTCATAACAAGATTTCCTTCAAAGTATTCGCAGTATTTGTTCAAAGAAATGATTCGTAGCGGTAATTGCTGCCGTCATGCAGCGAGCAATGCCGCCTATTGCGACCTGTTGTTTGGGAGAACTGTTAAAGAGAGGGCAGTTGCGATCGCCTATCGCCTGCTTACTGATGTTTGATCGTCTACTGCTTGCCGATGTATCGCCAAAATATACGGATGTTCGGCCGCCTAAGACCTACGGATGCCACATCACATAACATCTACTGATACTAGATAGCCTATGCCATCCTGATGGTAATTGCGACCATAGTATGATATAAATAAAAATATCATACAATATATACATTGTGGCATATACAACATATATATGTATATGTATCTATATACATATATATATATATATATATATATATATATATATATATATATATATATATATATATATATATATATATATATATATATATATATATATATATATATATATATATATATATATATATATATATATATATATATATATATATATATATATATATATATATATATATATATATATATATATATATATATATATATATATATATATATATATATATATATATGTTGTATATGCTACAATGCCTATATTATATGATATTTTTATTTCTATTATACTATGGTTACAATTTTCATCAGGATGGCATAGGCTATCCAGTATCAGTAGATGTTAGGTGATCTGGCATCCGTAGGTCTTAGGTGACCGAATATCCGTATATTTTGGCGATACATCGGCAAGCAGTAGACAACCCAACATCAGTAAGCAGGCGATAGGCGATCCGACATAAGTAGTTAGTAGGTGATCGAACATGAGTAGTTCAAGCTAGATCAGGTCGGGCATTCATTATTTTATATTGTTTTCTGTAATTTTTCATTATTCTGCATTATTTGTAAGCCAACCCAAAATCCTTTTTCCCCACACTTTTCCAACGAATTTGCTTGGGGGAATAACATGCATTGCATGTCAAAAATATAATTTTTAGATGTTTTTATAATGTCATGTCAACGAATTTCATCTTGGTTTCTTCGTGTCATGACTACTTGTTGAAATATAAACAGACACCTTCCAGTGTTTATATCAAAAATGCAATCATCTCCCAAAGAAATGAGTTCAAATGCATCCACATTACGCTACAAAAAAAAACAAATACATGTTTGACCAAAGCATGGAGACTGCTGCATTTCTGTGTTTCATCAGCGATGCTGCTGAAATCAGAAGAATCAGTCGTGCACAGACCAGCAAATAACGATAAGTTACCGGTTCATGTGGAGATCGCACCCAGCTCTACCAACTCGATGTAGACTGCCAGATGATGAAATTAGCGCCATAGTTCAGCTAGCGAGAACTAAGGCTTCACGGGGCAACAGGATGTAATTACTGCAAAAGTATGCTTAAAAGGTGTTAACCACGCTCATAATATATCTATATCGATGTACTGGACATCCTTACACCGTCGAATACTAAACAGCACCACAAGGCTTTAGTGGGAGCAGAGGCGCAGCCAGGGGGCCGGGGCCCGGTTCCCTCCCCTCTCCTTGCACCCAAAAATACGCTAAATCGAACGAAAAACGTTGACTTTCACCACGCCAGACCCAAAATTTTAGGCGCGTCTCGCGCGCCGCAAGCTTTCTCTGTTTCTTCACTTTTTTCCTGGGGCTTCCCCTTAGGAAAATCCTGGTTACGCCACTGAATAAGAGGTTCGGACACCAACTGATTTATCCGACTGCTGTATCTGGGAGTCTGGGGTTGGGTACATCAAACGACTTCATTAAGACTCAACCTGAAAGCCTTGCCTCTGACATTACCTTCTGGTCACAGCCAAACAACAATTGGTTCTCGTTATTAATTAAATATTATACTATCTGATTGGCACAAATACATTATGAACTTTAGATTATGAAAACAAATTTGTGTTCGCATCTGAAGTGTTTTAGTTGAAGCTAAACATTACGTAATTTATACCAGGAGGAACATTCAGCGATCAGATAGGAACAAATTGGCGCTATACACGCGGCCAATAGTCGGTTTTACAGGGGAAATTTGCTCCCAGATCACGTGGTCTCGAACAATTTTTTTCTTTTTTTTTTAATCTTCCCCATTTTTTTTTTTTATTTTTTTTTATTTATAAATTTTTTTTTTTTTTTTTTGTTTTTAAAAAAATTTTTTTTTTTTTTTTTTTTTTGGCAAATTATAATACTTTTTTTTATTTTTTTTGGGAGTGCCCTCAGTTCTACGGAATCTGGCAGCCGACAAAACGGATAATATATCTGGTCCTGTGCTTAATGACACGGAGCAAAAGCCCACTTAAAATAACATGTCCTTAATCTTCACAGTTTATAAATCATCTTGATCGTCCAGTTCCCCTGATGACGTTTGGGAAATTATACTAGAAATATTAAAATCTTTATTCTCACCACCAATTTTGTCAATGAAAAAGTGGATAATATTGCTAATAAATGCCCGACAAATTTAAAGAAAAGTATGCTCATATTCAGTCTCCTACCGATATTTCACCCCATCAGGTCTAGTGTCCCAAACAGTGGTTGGGTAAGCCCTCTATCCGTGCGCAATCGAAAAACCGAGATAATTATTTCCATCCACATAGGTTTGCGCTGCCCCCTACGTTGCCAACTTCACATCATATTCTGCACGTTATTCGTCATATTTTGTTATATTGTGATTGGACGCTTCGAGGAATTTAACCTTCAATTGTCAGTGGTATAAGGTATCCGGGGGTGGAAGCTCGAGACCCCACCTGAACATACATACGCAAACATTCCCTTGAATTAACCTGAATATCATGCTGATTTGCACGTCATCAACGCACGATTCACTATTTTTTATACATTTACGTAATATGAACACAAGCATTCAAAGACCCAGTTCGTGAACATCACCAACCTCCTGGTGGAAAACAGCTCAGTGCATCTTGCATGCGATAGCGGTTATGTTTAATAATCCACCGCACCAGAGCTGGACCCGAACAGAGTGACACGGTCCCCCGCACTGGCACCTACCTCCGGCAGCACACACCGTACGGCTGCAGGGTCGGCTGGACGTACTGCTGCTCGGCGCCGGCGCGCGAGACACCCTCACACCACCACCGCCCGGGAGAAACTACTGCCACAGAGACTGTGACGCTCAGTGGCGGGCGCAGACGTCACGGTCACGTGACCACCTGCACCGGTCCGCAGCGACATCACGTGACAGGAGGCGATGAACTGACCTCAATCCTGCTCGATTTCTAGTCGGACTTGTCTGGCGTAAAAACTAAATGGCACGCCGAGCACACGACGTGTGGATGTCGGGATAAGGCGATGGCCCTTACCTTTTGTTCGACTTACGGAAGTACGGAGCCGTGGACAAGTTGGAATAGGTAAGACAATGCTTTACTTGAATGTGTCATTCAAAGATGGACGTACGAACGGAGGAGAGGGGTGGGCACGGTTGTCATGTCCCCACTCTCCATGAACCTTAATAGTTAATCATTAACCCTATTGTTCTTTATGGTATGAATTGAGTTAGGAAGTGACTTCCTCAACCTTTGCTTTTTCGAGCGTTAATACGTACTTATGAGTCGAAAGTACTCCTTGATTTTAGAAACGATTTACTTCATTACACATGTAGGGCCACAGTGTTAGTTACAGTATCACTTCAACTTTCGAGAGCAATGCATGTGAGCTACCGGTGAGAATGTTATTGCCGGATTAAGCGGTTCAAAGTAAGACGACTATAATTCGCTTACGACACGGCGTTCCGCATGAGCAATATCACCCCGTAGGCGAAGGATGCGGTGGAGAAGGTGGAGAGTAGCGAATTATGTGGAGTGGAAGGTGAACGGTGTTTGGGAGTGTATGAGGTGGCGAAAAATGCGGCGCGGAAAGTGAACGGTGGTGGAGGATGTGGTGGGGAAGGCAGGACGTGGCGGAAGATGCGGCGTGGAAGGTGAAAGTTGACGGAGGATTTGGCGGACAATGGAAGGTGGCAGAGGACGCAACTGTCCCCACACCAGCGCAGCGTCAGGAAGGCGAGGCATGCTTATATGATTTGCACATTGGAACGCTGGACATTGCACTAACCTTAAAAACAGCAACGAAGCAGCCTACTTCAAAATGTTCAAATGATTAAAGTCGGCCGAACTGGCTTGATTAAAAACTAACAACTCACCATCCTACTCATGAACGTCAAAAACATCCCAGACTACGGGCAACGTTAGAAACTGTGAACCACGCATGCCCTTCTTTCGGTCGTCCAGAGAAGGCCGACCGAAGTGACCCAGTGCAGTAGAAAAGCCACAGTCCGTTTTGGGTGAAACACTAACGGAACTAAGACACGTCATGCCTGATCGGCCAGAAGAAAATCCACAATGGAGCTACTTCAGGCTCCCGGAAATAAACGGGCTGCCACACGCGGCAGCTCTATGGTGCGTGTGGGACGGCCCAGCAATGTGGGACGGCCCAGCTCTATGGTGTGTGTGGGACGGCCCAGCAATGCTGTCACTTTCGAGGGAGCATCTCACGTGCCGCGCATGCCAGGCATCAGCAGCTTCGTGTTTCGGTGTTGCTGTGAATAGTCGGAAAGCTTCGACTGGAAGTGGTCCGGAAGTTTGACGAGCCGGGACGCCGAAGTACTGGAGGCGACTTTGACCGCAAGAAGATAATTATCTCGCAATGTGCTGGTGCTTTCCCTACACCGGATGACTGACTTTTGGCTTTGACAGGTAATATAATATAATCGAGTGGTTGGTTATCAGTACACACCAGACGGGGCTCTTGCCATCGCCGAGTTCCTGGAGTTTCCACGACTATGTCAGTTCATTGAGTTAGTCATCAGGCAATTTTCTCCACCTAGGAAGTCTGCTCAAAAGTAATAGCGCTTCCCGGCAGCTATGGTGTCCGGTGGCACCAGCTAATCGTCTCGCCGCAGCAGCCGGTATATAAACGGCATGTACATACCTGCTTATGGACGGTCGCGGATACACCAGCCCTGCACGTGCGCCCAGTGGCGCAGTCAGGTCTTTCTTAAGGTGGCAACCAAAAAATGTAATGGAACAGAGAACGCTTTCGAAATCTTTGTTTCTAACTGATAGCTGGTGCCTGGGCCAGCAGCGATGCCGGGGGCGCCGCTGGCCTCTCACAACACGTGCCCTCGCGTTCGCCGACAAGCTGAGAACACGTGGTGACGAAAGCGGAGAAACTCGCGTCGACGGCCGCGCTGACGGCGGGCAGGTCTGTTGGCGGGCGGCACCGGCCCCAGCCTGCCCGACCCGAACACCGCTCGTGTCGATCCCGTCACTTGCGGTGTCGTCGTCACGGCAACAGCACCGACGACGGGCCGGTCTGTTGGCAGTCGGCACCTGCCCCAGCTTGATTTATTATTTGGGCTTAAGGGCGCGCTGACTACATGGTCATTTGGCACCAAATTGTCATCGTCATCGCCACAGAAACGGCGCCAGAACAAGGCGCAGCTGCGGGACCTGCGAGCACGGGCTCGTGACAACCGACACATTCGTGATGTATTTTGGCTATCAGAAACTGGTGTCAATTTGTTGGTAGATAGCAGAATCAGCGGTTTCAATGACAATTTCTATGAAGATTGGAAAATTATGTCTGAAAAGTGTATTATATCAAAGTTTTCTCTCCGCGCTGACGACTAAGCTACATACAACACCATGT
Organism: Ashinkailepas kermadecensis; assembly: GCA_034440615.1. Taxonomy (NCBI): domain Eukaryota; kingdom Metazoa; phylum Arthropoda; class Thecostraca; family Neolepadidae; genus Ashinkailepas; species Ashinkailepas kermadecensis. Next base: position 5,583 of record JAOTOM010001436.1, on the reverse strand, counting down.
TTCCTATCAGCCGCATTCTCTCACCCTATCAGCATCATTATCATTCACAACTGAAGCCAATACGGGAGCCAGGACGCAGTCAGGGTGGTCTCAAATTGAAGATCAGGAGGGGGGTGGGGCGCATGGGGAACAAGGGGCAAGTGGTCCGTACAGCCTTCGATATGAAAATGATAATATTTTCGTCTTAGGAGATTGCTGCTTACGTGACCGCGCTAATGCAGTCCCTTAGCCTGCTTCTCATCCTTCCTCTTCTAGAGCCTCCCATCTCGCCTAATGCAGGCTTTATGTGAGGGAGGCAATAGAATGTCACAAGTCTGGCAAATGATGGGAACTAACTGTGCAGAAGCATGGAATGACGGAATGATTGTTAAATGAAACTTATATATGTCACTACATGTTTCCGTCGATCAAAGCAGATTACAAACGGTACGAAAAGAAACAACATGTAACCATCATAACAAATTCCATATTGCGATCAGTGTTATATGACCAGTGTGATTATCGAATATCGAAAGGGTAAGACGTCGTTTCGACACTAAGTGGATTCTCCATTTTCGGCAGTTAGTTTTTCGATTACCCATTTCCATAAGCCTGGAATGATGGACAACTGACAGAAAATGCTAGCATTGAGGAAATTGGCCACACAAGACTCGTTCCAGAAATCTTCGTGTGCTTTTCGTAATAATCATTATCACTTCCATTGACTCATTCTGATCACTTACTAGTATTATTAACGGGATGATTTCATGCATTATTTCATTCGTTGCTTATTGTTTTCAATGCAAGTTTTATGTTAGTTCGTGTTCATTTATTGTCTTTGTATTTTATCATTTCAGTTCTTCGGTACTTTTTATTTATTATTTATATACCATTTGGATCCTCTTTCACGGCTACACATATCAGGAACAACTGTGGCCGCAGCCTTACAGTCCATGCAGTGCAACTCACTCCTACCAAAATAATAAACTTTTGAGTAAGTGCAGGGATATTTCTAAACCGATGGAAAGAAGCAAATATCATGCCAATATGGAAAAAGGGTGACAAGAAAGATCCAAAAAACTTTCGATCGATCTCTTCGTTATCTTTACTTGGAAAGCGCTAGAGGGAGTAGTGTATATTGCGTCTTTTCAACCTGTGGCTCCTATATTATGTGCCCAGCAGCACGGACTCATACCAAGTTGATCATGCTGCACAAACGTAGCCACTTGCCTTGTTTCTGCGTGGGGGCGAAGTCGGACGGATACCAGACGGACTCAGTTGGTGCAGATCATTCGGCTGCATTTTAAAGTGTAAATCACATTGCTCCTCAGAAAGCTAAAACAATCCTACCTTCTGCATGGCCTTGCTTTCAAATGGTTGGTCTCGTATCTGTCTGGCAGGACCTACATCGGAACGGCAAGACCCTCTAGCTGAAGACCAGCAGCTTCCCGGGGTATATCGGAATATTCCGGGGTATATCGGAAGGATCCTTACTGGCCCCTCTTCTCTTTCCCATATTTATTAACGCTTTGCCCCAAGGTCTTTATTCTGAGTATCTTCTTTATGCAGAAGATGAGAAAATCTTCTTCAAAATTACTTTTTCCGGCTAACGGCTTAATTCTGCAAAAGGAGATCGATTGTCTGGCAGTATGGTCCGCCAGGTGGAGATTAAATCTAAATCCTGACAGATGCAAAACATCACGATAACTCTCAGGCGCATGCATGTCCAAATGACGTACAAAATTAACAACATCGAATTAGAAAAGGTGAACGAAATTCGCGATTTGGGTGCAATACTGGACTCACAATTAACATTTAGAACTCTTTTGAATGACATCGCACGAAAAGCAAACAGAGCTCTGGGTATGCTTATACGATACTTTCAGGCTGGAACAAAACATTCCAAATTCAAGCTCAGTGCTGTGAGGTTTACGTACTTCGCCAATGTACGCTCTATTTAGAGAATACGCCGCCGGTATCATTTGGAATGGCTCCGCTGCCACCCACACACTGCGCGTGTCGATCGAGTAGAACAAAAAGTCATGATCTGCGCCTCCTATTTCACACGGCATCCTTATCCCACAATAACCTTCTACAACATCTCGAAATCCATTCCCCCGCTGTCAGGCGTAAACATTTTGACTTGCTTTCATTAGACACATCATCAAAAACAGCATAGCCTCGCGTGACCTTCGGGCACACTTCCCTCTGAATGTGTCAACTCGATTGACCCGCACACGAAATACACGTATACTATTCATTCTACGAGCACGTGTTAACGCGGTGCAATCGGGTCTGTTTTGCAGACTTCCCAGGCTTGAAATTTTTTATTTCAAAATCTCACATGGCAGATATCCTTGACAAATCATCAGCCTCATTCAAGGCAGCAGCGAGAACATACATTAGTAGTTGCAATGAGGTCGGGCGCGTGCAATAGTCATGCAGCGACTGATAGCAATAGGTAGTTATTATTTACACTCTTTTCATCGCATGTGTATGTTGACCTTTTGTGTGACACTTTTGCTAAATAGAAGGCTAGTATTTACATCCTTGTCCAGCAACATTTTTGTTTACGTTACAATCACTCCTGTAATGCACCCTTGTTTGTCCTCACATGTTTTGCAATGGTTTTACAAACTACGGCTTCACGTATTAGTTGAGGATTACTTTGTTGGTGATTAAGCGTTAGTAAACAACAAGGTAATATTTTATGTGTTATGTCATCGATGCATCATTTATTTTAAGTAAATATTACAATTTAATCCAGATTCATTAAGTAACTAAGATGCGTTCGATATTAGTTTCCGGCACACATACATCTCGTCGCAAAGGAATAGTGCGCTGGCGTAAGTTGCTCAGATGAGCATGCGGACCAGGAGGATAGGATTTTGTTAACAGATTACCACAAAAAGAAATGTGCAATCAAAATGAAACGAACACCTGAAGATAACAATGACAAGCCCACTAAGGAGAAGATCTGGGCAAGACAAGCCACCGAACTGCACCAATCGCAACACAATCGGTTCATTCTTCCATCGAAACCTTTCCCATCGACATACACCGTCTGCCTCTCCACGAAGCCATTTCCGGTCGCACCATTCCAGAAATGACTACCACAGCGTCGCCTCAGGCACTGCGGCGAACGGTGCGCCTGCCGCGCCGGTTTGCCCCTCTCTGCTCGCTCGGTGTGACGGTGCGGGACGAGACCGCAGGGTACTGGCGCGTCTCCGCAGGCCGCCGCCGCCGCCGCCGCTGTCGAGTTTCACCGGCGGAATAAAACGTGTGTGTGGCGGCCGGCGTACACTTTCTCTCGCGGGTCGGTGTCCGCGTGATTTCTCCGGAAAACGTCGGCAGCCGGCAGACGGGCTGCGGCGGGTGTCTCCGTCTGTACAGCGGCGAGGGCACAGCGCGCGGCCCACACCGAGGTGGCCTGTCGCCGAGTCGACGACACGACGGTCGCGTGACGACACACGATTGGTCGTGTGTCGTCTGAGGAAACGGCCACGCTACTGCACGGTTGGATGGGTTTATGATTCGGGTACATGCTGTTCAATTGCTTGATGATTTATGGTTGATCTCGCTCATCACAAGTTTGATGCGTCGGTTAACCATGCGTCTGTCCGTTCCATGCGATCGTTGTTTTAAAACGATACGTGGTCAAAACGACAACCAAACTCACCGCTGTCTGTTGAAATTCGTCCGCCTAAGCTGAGGTGAAATGTTGAGACGGATGGCATCGCCAGTTCTCGCCATGAGTGGCGTCGGATAAATCGAAATTCGACGCACATGGCACGTTCATAATTCAGGATTGACGAGTACGCGACCAACAGGACACCTATACTGGCGGCACGGGCCTCGAACGTTGACGGTTTCGCAACATTAATTTCTGGAATCTTCATACAAGCTGCTGAATCATGACGAAACACATTTGGCCGACCCTTTTAGAGCTTCTGGCAACAAGATGCGTAGCCAAGCGACCCCTTAGCAGCCAAAAATACATTACATCAAACAATAATTTTTTAGATTTTCACCACGCAGAACCAGAATTTTGCGCCACGCTTCGCGCGCCGATAACAGTATCTGTATCATGACAATATTTCGGTCCACCCTTCCGTTAAGAAAATCCTGCAAAATCCTTTATCCTGTAAGAAAATCTAGAACATCCTGTATCACTCTTGGCAACGATTTTGCTTGATACCGCCATGTTGTTTCTTTTTGTAGACAATCCATAGCCATCAACTACCATGTAGGTTGTCAGCGGTGAAAACGTGAAAGCTATTACTCCCAGAAACCTAAAGCAGAACGTGGAAGCCAGTGACTTGAAATATGCCTATCCCTTATCGCAATGGCGGAAACCAGGGAGAAGCTGTGGTGAAGGGAAAATAGCTCTCTGCTTTAATTGCCAAAATATGGATAATTTGAGTTCACAGATGTTATTAACGGTAAAATGTACATCATTTTTTTACACCGGTGGTTCTGCTATCCCTGGTTAATTTTCGTTACGAAGTGCATGGGTTCGGCCATGGACTGCCGTTGCCGACATGTCACAAAATGACCATGCTATGATCTAAGCATGTGATCATGCTGCGTGGCCTTCGTACACTCATCCATAACTGAAATTGACATCAGCGTTTGAAATTCACAAACTTGTGACTAGATATGTATTGCGGATATATAGTTCTGGGATGTTAATATTTGTTCTGTTTTATTTAGCCCGTCTTCTTACTGGGATGGGTTTATGAACAAGGGTGCCATGCTAAGTGGAGCTTGTTGCACGAATCCTGGCCCCGCCACCCGACCCGTTAATTTCAGTTCAACGGCAGAATTTGACTGAGAGGGCTTAACGTGCCGTCATCGCACCGACACGGCCACGTTTGCTTCATTAGGAAAGTCTGTTTTCAGAGTGTTCATCTTCTCATTATTATGGGGTTTTTTTCAGTTATGGCGAGCCTTCGAGTGACCAAGGACTCTATTCCTCCCGACATGCTTAGCTTCTTTTAATGGAAAAAAATAAGTGGGGCGACCACCGGGCGCAGCCCAGCGGCAAGAAGTACATATGGGCGGAGGATGATCTCTGATGTTCTGCACTGAAGTCATACAGTACAAAGTGATAAGTCTTAATAACAGCTACAGGGGCTCATCTTGGTTAAACCTATAAAGGAAGATACTATAAGCGTAGAAAAAGGAGCTAAACATCATAATCAATAATGTATTATAAATTATAAAGAAACTCTTTAGCATAGTTAATCTAACCATGTTCATCCAATTTCGAGTAGTACTCTTAGGTTCTGCTTAGAAAATTTATGCACACTTATATCCCATGCCTAATCATCTGACTCAGCGGCGCAGAGGGGGGGATGAATCGGTCCCAGTGCATACCGACGTCAGATATACCTGTAGTATTGACTTATAGCCAGTTATTTTCAAAATCGAAGAGCAAGACCAGCCCGAGAATCTGTATAAGCTTATCATCGATGTACTTCTAATGGGTGTCGAAACGGTGGGACAGCATTTATGATTTGGCACACGTGCGGAAAATATGCTGAAGTGATTGTGATGGATGTACCTCTCCTCCCCCCTCACAAACCAACTCTGGTGTGTGTG
>JAOTOM010001435.1:55000-68610 GCA_034440615.1 Ashinkailepas kermadecensis | reverse complement strand
CATTTCCATACTATTTAAAATTAATCCTAAATAAATACTGTTATATAAATACTAAGTAATATACTAATAATAACTTATTCCTAAATAAATACTATTCCATACCATTTAAGAAATACTATCGCATGTAAATGAAGTATTCTAGCGGTTCGTTTCACCGCGTCAGGCACATTAATAGCCACCATGGACGTGTATGTCACCGCGACAGGCACTAATGTGCCTGGACGTGCCTGGACGAGCCCTATATGCTGTCAATGGTTGCTTAGCATGGTTGTTGAGCATGGCACCAGTGGCTGTAGTGCTGTAATCTGGTTAGTCCCTTTGCTCTCGATAACCCTGTAGCATTCCACATTGCCCTCAACAACTCAGCATGTCCTTGTTTATCATTTCCATACTATTTAAAATTAATCCGAAATAAATACTGTTATATAAATACTAAGTAATAAACTAATAATAACTTATTCCTAAATAAATACTATTCCATACCATTTAAGAAATACTATCACATGTAAATTAAGTATTCTAGCGGTTCGTTTCACCGCGTCAGGCACATTAATAGCCACCATGGACGTGGATGTCACCGCGACAGGCACATTAATAGCCACCATGGACGTGGATGCCACCGCGTCAGGCACATGAATAGACAACGGACGTGGATGTCAGCGCGACAGGCACATTAATAGCCACCATGGACGTGGATGCCACCGCATCAGGCACATGAATAGACAATGGACGTGGATGTCAGCGCGACAGGCACATTAATAGCCACCATGGACGTGGATATGTCAGCGCGTCAGGCACATGAATAGACAAGGACGTGGATGTCACCGCGTCAGGCACATTAATAGCCACCATGGACGTGGATGCCACCGCGTCAGGCACATGAATAGACAACGGACGTGGATGTCAGCGCGACAGGCACATTAATAGCCACCATATATATGGATACCACCGAGTCAAGCACATTAGTAGCCACCATGGACCAAGTTATTATTAGTAAATTATTTAGTATTTATGTAACAGTATTTATTTCGGATTAATTTTAAATAGTATGGAAATGATAAACAAGGACATGCTGAGTTGTTGAGGGCAATGTGGAATGCTACAGGGTTATCGAGAGCAAAGGGACTAACCAGATTACAGCACTGCAGCCACTGGTGCCATGCTCAAAATAATGTAATAATATGCGTGGAGTGCCGGGTAGACGGAAATCAAATGTACTTCGTAATCGCTGTGGCGGCTTCACGCTGGTCCACAAAGGGTGCGCCTCACACGGTACTACAGGGCTTCACCGGGCTTTAATGGTTGAGCACGGAAGGGAACTACTTGTAGCCATTCCGGTTCGCGGTCATAGCTGATGGCCCGTCACGTGCAGTAGCAGGTGCAGACGGTGGGTATGCCACGCGTGCGGCCTTCGAGCTGCATCTCTAACGTACAGGAAACCTAATGAACCGAAGCCAGAAAACAAACAACTCGGACTAAGTGTACACACAACCTTTAGGTTGCGCCGAGCTGCCTGTATCGTCCACCTACGTCGATTGTTGGACAACATTATTTTGAGGTGTCCTAAAATACATTCTCAACCATCTTGAATTAGCCACAATTCCACGTTGTCAATTTGTGCCAATGCAAGTGCTCGTCTCTGGAATTCCATTTTCATCAGTGAAATATGCATTTGGCGAGCGCGCGCAAATTTCTGGCAGAACAGGCTGTTCCGAGAGGTCCCAGTCTAATTGAGCCACTTCAGCAGCCGGAGTCACGATACCCTCGCCGACCAGATTGCATTACCGTCCCAGATTTAGTTGAAATGACCCGGTTAGTGCGCAGAGCTTCGACAGGTGGCCCCAGTATATAATGTTTAAGGTCTTTCAGGTGTGATAAAATCTGACGTTAAACGTTAATGGCGCCACCGTTAAAGTGGATCTGTATGGGTGGCAATGAAAGACGTCAGCTTCGTGAATGACGCCCCTCAAGGAAAGAAGCATGCAAGCCAGGGTGCCGTTGTGCAGTTTGCTCGAGGTATTGGACGACTCAGTTCAGCAGTGGATAATTTGTCGACAGAATTAGGCGTCTGCTGAACGTTCTCGGTTGAATGTATCGAGCTCAGCCTCGGCCATACGTCCGGTCAGTGCTTTCCCCGAACACGGCGATCCGTATACGTGTCACGAGATACAATAGCATGCGCTGCATATCTGGATCAGGCGGTGACTAGCCAGAAACAGCTTGTTATGCTAGTAAACACTAGCATGCTAGTAACACTAACACCATGGGAGGAACAAAGGCCGTCTTATTTTGGCGTACAAATGCCATTTTACACTCCTTTACAGAAGAGAAAAACGTTTTTTTCACCGCAAATAATGCTATCGTTTGTCTGGGTTGTCGTGACGCGGGGTCGCAACGTTGCGTGTACTCCCGTGCCTCTAACTGTTACCACCACCATCACTAGATTGGTAGTCTTGCAACTGGGCCCATATATGGACTTTTAGACAGTACAACAGGACTAGTTACATTCATGGAAGCCTGGAGCGAGCACCGTGTGCTGACGTTATTTTAAACAATAACGCTGTATGCTGGCGTTGTCACGGTCCAGTGCGCTCTGATTATGCTAGACAATCGTGGACTGCAGCAGCTGGCGTCAGGCTGATTATGTTCGACAGTCGTGGACTGCAGAAACAGGCGTCAGGCTGATTGTGCTAGACAGTCGTGGACTGCAGTCGCAGACGTCAGCGAGGCCACAACACACCATGCCGAGCCCACCGAGCCCGACTGGAGCTGTCGTGGACTGCAGCAGCAGACGTCAGCGAGGCCACAACACACCATCCCGAGCCCACCGAGCCCGACTAGAGCTGTCGTGGACTGCAGCAGCAGACGTCAGCGAGGCCACAACACACCATGCCGAGCCCACCGAGCCCGACTGGAGCTGTCGTGGACTGCAGCAGCAGACGTCAGCGAGGCCACAACACACCATCCCGAGCCCACCGAGCCCGACTGGAGCTGTCGTGGACTGCAGCAGCAGACGTCAGCGAGGCCACAACACACCATCCCGAGCCCACCGAGCCCGACTGGAGCTGTCGTGGACTGCAGCAGCAGACGTCAGCGAGGCCACAACACACCATCCCGAGCCCACCGAGCCCGACTGGAGCTGTCGTGGACTGCAGTCGCAGACGTCAGCGAGGCCACAACACACCATCCCGAGCCCACCGAGCCCGACTGGAGCTGTCGTGGACTGCAGTCGCAGACGTCAGCGAGGCCACAACACACCATCCCGAGCCCACCGAGCCCGACTGGAGCTGTCGTGGACTGCAGCAGCAGACGTCAGCGAGGCCACAACACACCATCCCGAGCCCACCGAGCCCGACTAGAGCTGTCGTGGACTGCAGCAGCAGACGTCAGCGAGGCCACAACACACCATCCCGAGCCCACCGAGCCCGACTGGAGCTGTCGTGGACTGCAGCAGCAGACGTCAGCGAGGCCACAACACACCATCCCGAGCCCACCGAGCCCGACTAGAGCTGTCGTGGACTGCAGCAGCAGACGTCAGCGAGGCCACAACACACCATCCCGAACCCACCGAGCCCGACTAGAGCTGTCGTGGACTGCAGCAGCAGACGTCAGCGAGGCCACAACACACCATCCCGAGCCCACCGAGCCCGACTGGAGCCCAGCCGTGCTCGATCAGCGGTCCGAAGTCGGCTCTCACCACTGGCGAGCGGCGAGGCAGCCGATGGCCGAACGGTCGCCCATTGGCAGGCCGACAACAATGGCGAGGAGGCTGGGAACATTGCCGCCGTAATGGAGAGCTCTTTGTGTGGGGGACTCTGGAGTTACCCGTCACCCCCGCCCAGGTAAACACAGTGTGTCGACACGACTTGTGTAGACACTGACCAGTTATTCGTCAGCCCCGCCTACTTAAATACGACTTGTGTAGACACTGACGAGTTAGTTGTCAGCCCAGCCCGGGTAAACACAGTGTGTCGACACGACTTGTGTGGACACTGACGAGTTAGTCGTCTGCCCCGCCCAAGAAAGCACAGTGTGTTGACACGACATGTGCAGACACTCGCAACTACTCGTCAGCCCCGCCCAGGTAAGCACAGCGTGTCGACACTTGTGTAGACTCTGACGAATTATTCGTCACCCCCACCCAGATAAACACAGCGTGTCGACACTTGTGTAGACTCTGACGAGTTATTCGTCACCCCCACCCAGATAAACACAGCGTGTCGACACTTGTGTAGACTCTGACGAGTTATTCGTCACCCCCACCCAGGTAAACACAGCGTGTCGACACTTGTGTAGACTCTGACGAGTTATTCGTCACCCCCACCCAGATAAACACAGCGTGTCGACACTTGTGTAGACTCTGACGAGTTATTCGTCACCCCCACCCAGATAAACACAGCGTGTCGACACTTGTGTAGACTCTGACGAGTTATTCGTCGCCCCCACCCAGGTAAACACAGCGTGTCGACACGACTTGTGTAGGACTCTGACGAGTTATTCGTCACCCCCGCCTAGGTAAACACGGCGTGTCGACAAGACTTGCCTTCCGATCAGCACCGGGCGAACCGCCCGGAAATGTTGTTGCATGTGACGGAAATTTATGGCAAAAGATCGCTCTCGAGATGGTGCTGTTAGCGGCTCATTATTTAATTGGCGGAAGCGACGCGAGAACTAACTCGCTGTACAAGCTTCGGCTGGCACGTACTGGCACCGTGCCGCGGTCATGACCTAATGACAGGTGGCGAAAATCGCAGGCAGAGTCGGCACCGCGCCCGCCATATTTTGCTGCCAGACCTCTGTGTGTTTCGGCCTCACTACAACCTTAACGGTCTGGTTAGCACGCAACCTTAAGCCTACTTGATAGGAATAGGCGTCGAAGAAGGAAACAAACATGGCTCACGAATGGCGCTGCACGTGGACCTACTGGCGCTGCGATTGGAAATAACAGCACGGCTTTTAACGCTGTATGTAAACAGTTGGTCTGCTTGGCGCTGTACGGAAAAGGGAACAAGGATGTCACAGTTAAACCGGTACCACAAGATGTAGAACATGACATGTCAGACGTTTTGAGCAATGCATATGTGTAGAAAGCGGCTTATCTTAACCCGGATAAGCCAGTGTACGTTATTCACGATGCACACAGTGGATGCGTTAAAGGCATTTAAAAACAAGATTATTTCCTCTTAATCGGTTTCCTGGTTTCATAGATTTCGCCAGTGTATATCCCAGCATGGATTATCATGCTAGTAAGCAAGCGAATTTAGAGGAAACCGCTAGTTCGCCTACAGAGCAACAATGAGGCAGATGTCCGGAAGCGTCGTCGGGTTTTCAATGACGCTTAAACCGGACAATGCCAACAGCGTAGCTTATTGCCGCTGTATGTGTACGGTTTGCCGCTGTATGTGTACGGTTTGGCGCTGTATGTGGACAGCTTGCCGCTGTATGTGTACGGTTTGGCGCTGTATGTGTACGGTTTGCCGCTGTATGTGTACGGTTTGGCGCTGTATGTGGACAGCTTGCCGCTGTATGTGTACGGTTTGGCGCTGTATGTGTACGGTTTGGCGCTGTATGTGTACGGTTTGGCGCTGTATGTGTACGGTTTGGCGCTGTATTGTCGGTTTGGCGCTGTATGTGTACGGTTTGGCGCTGTATGTGGACGGTTTGGCGCTGTATGTGTACGGTTTGGCGCTGTATGTGTACGGTTTGGCGCTGTATGTGTACGGTTTGGCGCTGTATGTGTACGGTTTGGCGCTGTATGTGGACGGTTTGGCGCTGTATGTGTACGGTTTGGCGCTGTATGTGTACGGTTTGGCGCTGTATGTGGACGGTTTGGCGCTGTATGTGTACGGTTTGGCGCTGTATGTGTACGGTTTGGCGCTGTATGTGGACAGTTTGGCGCTGTATGTGTACGGTTTGGCGCTGTATGTGTACGGTTTGGCGCTGTATGTGTACGGTTTGGCGCTGTATGTGTACGGTTTGGCGCTGTATGTGTACGGTTTGGCGCTGTATGTGTACGGTTTGGCGCTGTATGTGTACGGTTTGCCGCTGTATGTGTACGGTTTGCCGCTGTATGTGTACGGTTTGGCGCTGTATGTGTACGGTTTGGCGCTGTATGTGTACGGTTTGGCGCTGTATGTGTACGGTTTGGCGCTGTATGTGTACGGTTTGGCGCTGTATGTGTACGGTTTGGCGCTGTATGTGTACGGTTTGCCGCTGTATGTGTACGGTTTGGCGCTGTATGTGTACGGTTTGGCGCTGTATGTGTACGGTTTGGCGCTGTATGTGGACAGTTTGGCGCTGTATGTGTACGGTTTGGCGCTGTATGTGTACGGTTTGGCGCTGTATGTGGACAGCTTGGCGCTGTATGTGTACGGTTTGGCGCTGTATGTGTACGGTTTGGCGCTGTATGTGTACGGTTTGGCGCTGTATGTGTACGGTTTGCCGCTGTATGTGTACGGTTTGCCGCTGTATGTGTACGGTTTGGCGCTGTATGTGTACGGTTTGGCGCTGTATGTGTACGGTTTGGCGCTGTATGTGTACGGTTTGGCGCTGTATGTGTACGGTTTGGCGCTGTATGTGTACGGTTTGGCGCTGTATGTGTACGGTTTGGCGCTGTATGTGTACGGTTTGGCGCTGTATGTGTACGGTTTGGCGCTGTATGTGTACGGTTTGGCGCTGTATGTGTACGGTTTGGCGCTGTATGTGTACGGTTTGGCGCTGTATGTGGACAGCTTGGCGCTGTATGTGTACGGTTTGGCGCTGTATGTGTACGGTTTGGCGCTGTATGTGTACGGTTTGCCGCTGTATGTGTACGGTTTGGCGCTGTATGTGTACGGTTTGGCGCTGTATGTGTACGGTTTGGCGCTGTATGTGTACGGTTTGGCGCTGTATGTGTACGGTTTGGCGCTGTATGTGTACGGTTTGGCGCTGTATGTGTACGGTTTGGCGCTGTATGTGTACGGTTTGGCGCTGTATGTGTACGGTTTGGCGCTGTATGTGTACGGTTTGGCGCTGTATGTGTACGGCTTTGGCGCTGTATGTGGACAGCTTGGCGCTGTATGTGTACGGTTTGGCGCTGTATGTGTACGGTTTGGCGCTGTATGTGTACGGTTTGGCGCTGTATGTGTACGGTTTGGCGCTGTATGTGGACAGCTTGGCGCTGTATGTGTACGGTTTGGCGCTGTATGTGTACGGTTTGGCGCTGTATGTGGACAGCTTGCCGCTGTATGTGTACGGTTTGGCGCTGTATGTGGACAGCTTGCCGCTGTATGTGTACGGTTTGGCGCTGTATGTGTACGGTTTGGCGCTGTATGTGGACAGCTTGCCGCTGTATGTGTACGGTTTGGCGCTGTATGTGTACGGTTTGCCGCTGTATGTGTACGGTTTGGCGCTGTATGTGTACGGTTTGGCGCTGTATGTGTACGGTTTGGCGCTGTATGTGTACGGTTTGCCGCTGTATGTGTACGGTTTGGCGCTGTATGTGGACAGCTTGGCGCTGTATGTGTACGGTTTGGCGCTGTATGTGTACGGTTTGGCGCTGTATGTGTACGGTTTGGCGCTGTATGTGGACGGTTTGGCGCTGTATGTGTACGGTTTGGCGCTGTATGTGGACGGTTTGGCGCTGTATGTGTACGGTTTGGCGCTGTATGTGGACAGCTTGCCGCTGTATGTGTACGGTTTGGCGCTGTATGTGTACGGTTTGGCGCTGTATGTGGACAGCTTGCCGCTGTATGTGTACGGTTTGGCGCTGTATGTGTACGGTTTGGCGCTGTATGTGTACGGTTTGGCGCTGTATGTGTACGGTTTGCCGCTGTATGTGTACGGTTTGGCGCTGTATGTGGACAGCTTGGCGCTGTATGCGGCAGGGAGCAATGGCGCGACTGTGACACATAAACATATCTCAAGATGTAAAGCTCAAAATTTCGAGTGATTTAATTAACGAATGTGTACACAAAGCACCTCAATGTGATCCAAGACGATTGACGGAGTGTTTTCTATAGTACAGACTGGCTGACTTTACGTTGGTTTATTACAGCTTAGGTTATTTCCATTGCTGACATGGTCGACGTCGTTGATGTATATTCAAGCCTTTATTGTGATGCTGGTAGACAAACGAAGTTCGAGAAAGTGCTTGGTTTCTCATTACTCCAACAATGAAGTAAATATATGGGGAACATCGGATTTGAAATGGCGCTTAGACCGGACAATGCCAACATCTTAGCCTATTGGCGCTGCATGTGCACTGTAAACCAAATCTACCACCCATGGCTTAACAAACCATGCACACGCTAGTGGCATGGCATGCATCAAGTTACTTTGCAATGCTAAGGTTCGTTTAATGATGACAGACGTGTTGTGAATGAGCACTACACGGCCTGCACAAGTACACTGGCATAGTTAATTAATTATATCCGAAGCCATGCCACGTAAATGAGCAAGGCATACATTCATCTAAAGAACAAATTCTTGCCATGCGGGTTAACCAGCACCTACATTGTGCTGGTAAGGTCACATGCCAAATGACTAGGGTGCTCCTTGCAAGGATTAATGCACCAGTGCGGAACAAGCTTCTTATCTGAGTGATCAGTTCAGCTTTTAAAATCTCACATGCCGGACGCATGTTAAGTAACCACCGAGTGATCCATTGACAAGCTACAAACCACACATTCGTTTTCGACTCGTTTCGAAAATAGCGTGATGAACTTCTCAACCCGCCATCTTTGATTCAGTTTCAAGGTGAGGTGGAAGGGACTGCCAGTGCGAACCACAATGGTAAGCAAGGGTGTTGTTTTATATGTTTTGGGGGTTGCAAGTGCCCCCTCGATGTTGGCTTTGTCCCTCCCCAGATAATTTCAACTTTTAACATGGGACCCTAAGGAGTGTGCCCCCATAATCCATTTGTATTTCCTGCCCATTGCCTTCATGTATTTTTCCTCTCCAATAATTTTTAGAATCAACACCCGTGATATTATTGCATTTTGAACTGCAAGTGATGAATGTTGGTGGAGCACTACATGATATATATTCAGCATCATGAAGTAAGTGACACAGAATTAGCACGATTCCCAAAAAATTGCAAATTTGGATGGAAGATGACACCAAGAGAAAATTAATGTCTGCCCATCATACTTGAAACTCAATTATGCACTCTCATCTTTTGATATGCACAATCAATTTGTGTTCCTTTCTTAGGGAAAAAATAAAATGCATGTGCTTGGCAAATGAGCATCCTATTGAATTTTACCCAGTCTGGAGTCCCAACATCCTTCTATTCAATGTCATGGCTTTATTTCCCATATTGATTTTTTTGGTCGGTTTTATGCCACACTCCAGCATAAGTATAATTTTGGAACACTGAAGTAAAGCCTCACCTGCCATGTTCCTCCACAGTAAGATATTTGGTATTATTATGCTTTAATGTATTCACGAGACAAGTTTTACAAATTTTTATTTCATAATGCAAAGAAAAGGGCTAGGCTTGATTAGTGTAGGTAAGGTTAGTAAGGTTTTTATCCCAAATCCCTAAAGACATGAGGGGTTATCCGGGGGGGGGGGGTATGTGAAGAGGGCATCCGAATACCTAAGACATCATTCAATGAACGGCTCTGTCGCTTCCTCGGAATGGCCGAACCAGTAATTGTACGGTGTTTACAGAGTGTAAAAATTTACAAGCTATCCATATTTAAACATTTAAACAGCTTCTTTTAATGGAAATCCTGTAACCGCTCACCAAGAGCAAATTTAAACAGACAATTATTTCGTAGTGGTGTTGTGTATTCCGAACACGAAAATGTGGGTGTTCTGGATTACAAACACTAAGTGTGCTGTTTCCCGAACACTTTAATTAATGTTGTATATCCCCACAAGGAATGTTTTATTTCACGACGAAGGCTCATTTTTAGGTCTGTGGCAACTTTTCTGATCACAAGCCTTGGCACATTTATTATTGAACGACTGTGTATGAGATGCAGATGTTCACAGATCTATAAGTAGATCACATCTGACTTGAGGTATGTCTGGTGTTTAATACATCCAAGACATGAGGGAGTATATGGGGGTATGTGAAGAGCGGGTATTCGAACACATAACAACATAAGAACACATAAGAACACATCGAACACATAAGAACACATTAAATGAATGGCTGTACGACTTCCTCAGAGTAGCCGAACCAGTAATTGTACGGTGCTTACAGAATGCAAAAAAATATCAAGCTATCCATATTTAAACAGTTTCCTTAATGGAAGTCCCGTAACCGCTCACAAAGAGCAACTTTAAAACAAATAATTATTTCGTAGTAGTGTTTTGTATTCCGAACACGAATATGTGGGTGTGCTGAATTACGAACACTAAGTGTGCTGTTTCCCGAACATTTAAATGAATATAGTATATCTCTCGCATACATGTTTTATTTCACGACGACAGCTCATTTTTAGCTTTGTGGCACATATTATGATCACAAGCTTTGGTACATTTCTTATTGAACGGCAGTATATGACCTTGGTAGAGGCGGATATAGAAAGTGCACTGGACGTCCGATTGCCTATATTTTATTTTTAGTTTTTATTGAAGAAGGTGCACCCGATCTGACCGAATAGTCAGGACGGTCGCTTAATGTGTACTTGTCACTCAGGCAATACTCGGAGCAGGCCCCCCCAGTAGAAAATTCCTAGTGGGGACAGGGGCGGATCCAGAAATTATATCGTGGGCATTCGTCTGGAGGGAAACTATTTTCAAATCACATCAGAAGACATCATAAAACAAATTGATAGGTAGGTAAGCAACCATTCATTTGGGAAATCCTATTTAATTTAATCACATTTAGGTAATTCAACATCAGTAGGTTTTAGGTGATCCAATCATGGATCATGTACGCCTGGATTGGAAACCAACAGCTGTTATCTATCAGTAGGTTTTAGGCAATCCAACATGAGTAGGTTTGGCAAATTTGTGCTTGAAGATATTTTTTGAAATACTGAATTCAACATAAGGGATAGTGATACACAAGCATCTCGCAAAGCAATTCCAGGCATAGGCGTAGGAACGTCTCAAAAAGTGGGTGGGCCAGGTCAACAGCAGAGGCGCACCCAGGAATTTCGTAAAGTATCATAGTTGAACATTTTTAGATAGAGAACCCGATAATTTTAATAGTGAGCACACAACTTTCACCGCTATGGCGGGGGGGCACCCCTGGGCGCGCCTATGGCTACCAGCAACATGTGGTACTAAAAACTATCATCACAGCATAAGTACTTTCAAATTCACACTTCTCGCTGAACATGTAACTCTTCAAGACTGGTGAATTCAATAATAGGTTCATCTTCTTGGTGGAAGGGAAACCATTAGTACCTATTTCTGTTGAAATAAAATTTATTCAACTTCCGCTATGTGCGTGTGTGTGGGGAGTGCACGCTCATTACAGCCTCACTAATGGATATGTGGTGTGCCCTAGTTTCCATGAATTAGTACTTTACGTCACTAAGATGTCCCCCTTGTAAATGTTCACTGATGTTGGTGAGGAGAAATAATGAGCAAAAACGTAGTTTACTTGCTGCCCCATGGCAAAAGAAGTCTCATGATTGATGCTGGAGAGGATGAGAAACGGGAAAGGCGGGTGATCGCTGATTGGAAATTCTTTGATCCGGTGTGTGACAGACCAAGATTGGCAGGCTAACAAACAGACTGGGGAAAAGAAAAACGCAATAATTAAAAATGCATGGTATGGTGTTCATCCTCAGGGCTTAACTCGAACACATAGGTGATCAGGCAACTCTATCATCCCTGTAGTACACATCATGCATCTTAGAATATCCGCCACTTGAAACGAAATGCTGCAACTACGTCATGTGGCACCAGGCTGAAACGGAATATAACCGCTTATTTTGGGGACCAACAATTCAGTGCAGAATAGCTGACAGGTGACAGCACACGGCACCTCATAAAGTCATAACGTGTTCAGACTTAAGAGACACAAGGCCCTATCCTGAATTCAATTCGATAATTAATTCTCTTCTTCTTACGTTTTCTGGTGTGTAAGAAATCCGGATAACCGCTGAGCTTTGATTCACCTCATCCCTTTGGTTAAATACGCTCCCAAATTGGCTACCGAACTTAGGCTGTAGTTAGGTGTTCTTTTTTAACCCCTCCGTTTTTCTTTGTCTACGGATGCGTTTTAGGGCTCCAGCCAATTTTTGTACGAGCCCCAGAACATTTTTGCGACCAGGCTTAAAAAAAAAGAAGTTTGTTGTTTTTTGTTGTGCATCGACGATATTTTTTTATGTATCGTCGCGTTTTCGCAGACCCCGAAGTGTTTATTTAATACCGGTCTTAGTGTTCCTTATCTTGGACCGTGTCTCCAGCAGCAGTCGTCAGCAGGCCCCGTTGTGTTTTGCTTTTTTAACTCCCTGTGTGTTTATTTAGAGGTGCAACGCATGTTTTGGGGCCCTGCGGAATCTTGCCGGACTCGGTACACTTTGGAGGGCCCTGTACATTTTCTTTCTCCAGTTGTGCTCTTAGGGTCCCACTGTGTTTATTTGGGGTTCCTTGCTCACATTTGTGGGACCGCAGTACGATATTGGGGGCTCCGGTATAATTTCTCGAGGTCCCGTCGCGACTTTTCGGGCCCAGGCGCGTGGTTCCGGGGGATCCGACGCAGTGTTCTGGGCTCGACGCAATTTTTGGTGACTTCTTCTGAATTATGTAAAGTTCGAGCCACGCCCTGATTTTTCGGGCCCCCGGGGACATTTTTTATTCTGTCCCGCCGCGATTTGTTTAAGCTCCGTTACGTTTTTCGGGGCCGTATGCGATTTGGTAAGGCATATGGTGGTATGTTTGGGCTAAGGAGAGATTTTCCTGGCTCGAACATTTATTTTTTGGAATCTCTTTATTTTGGGAGGCTCCGGCTTAATTCTTGTTGGGTTCCGATGCGATTTTGTGGCTACGCTGTGCTTATTTGGGGCCATGGACAAGTTTTGGGAGCCCCGAGGGGATTTTTTATGACCCGACCACAATTTATGGGCCCACAGACAAGAATATTTGGTCCCAGGCGCGATATTTGAGGGGCTTGGCGCTAGTTCGCGGGGCGCGTTGTACTTATCTGGGCCCCGGCGCGATTTTGGCGTTCCCGGCGCAAATTTTCGGGCCCTGTGCAAGTTTTTTGGTGCCCACTGTATTTATTTATAACCGCTAATTTTGGGTGACCAGACGCGAATTTATGGGGCCCCAGAACAATTTTTGTGGACCCCGGAGCGATTCTTGGGTTCTTCGGAGCCCAACTCTTCAGGATGGAGGGGGGGATTTTCCTCTTTAGTATGCCACTGCGGCTGCTCAACGTGTTTTTTTCTCAGGTCCTCAGTCCCGAAAGAAAGTCCTCAGGAGAACTTTCTTTCGGGACCTGTTCTGGATTTTCCGGTGCTCAGGTCGACTCGATAAACACCCTTTGTGATTTCTTGGGGTTGACTTCTATTTTTGTAAGCCTCCTGCGCGATATTTGTGGGCCCCGGTACAATTCTTCGGGCTCCCGGTGCATTTTTATCGGTGCTCCAACGTGCTCTCGGTGCTCTCGGTGACCAACGACCATAAAAGCAATCCATAGATAAATTTGACATGCA